>APFE030676026.1:82670-130603 GCA_000404065.3 Pinus taeda | reverse complement strand
CAAAAGAGGGAGTATCCCATTGATGTTGAAACTGAATAACCTCCTCTAGAATACTATAAATACAGGCATTGGGCCAGAGGAGGGTAGGTTGAAAGCTGAACATTCTAAAGGGTAAATGTTGCTGGAATTAGGACTTCCATTGTTGACTTGTGAGGAGAGATCACTATCCTTCCTTGTTGCCATATTGGGAGTGGGTGAGCTTGTCAAATTAGAGGAAATCTCTTGTTGGACCCTGGGAGGAGCTTGCACAACACCAAGGCTCAGGTTGTAATGGTTCCTTTTTGTTTCTTTAATACAAATAAGTCCATTCTTCTCAATGATTTGTTGTTAATGAATTATTTCATGTACTCCTTGGTCTATGTGATGAATATGCTTTGTTTTATGAAATATTCAGGTGTTATGTAATCGTTTGTCTTGTTAGTGTATGCAGGTCTTAAAGTGAAGGAGGAGCTCATCTGGATCAGCAAGGTTGGACTGTTACAACATGCGTTGGACCTAAGGTAAGATCGAAAACACTTGGTTTCTCATAGAATAGTGTATGTTTAGAGAAGGATTGCTCTTGTTTGGTTTGTTTGTCACTAGAGAGTCTTAGACTCCTAGGGAGGTTAGGTTTGTCCGCAAAAATAACTCTTTCCGCATGACATGAACCCCCCTCAGAAACACATTGGGGGAAAGAAAAACAAAGGATGGGTGGGACAAGAACAAGCATGGCTTGCAAGCACACACAAAAAAACAAGCGTTACCTCAAGACAAGCAACCAACAATATTCCCGCCAAACACCAAACCCGCTCCCCTAGAGATACAACACACAGTCCCACATTGCAATAGAAACCCAACCAACCGGAACCAAAAAAGAAAACCGCTACTATCAATGATCCTACCGCAGGTTCACCTATGATAACCTTGGTATGACTTTTCCTTCCTCTAAATGATAAGGTTCAATGAACTTCTCATGACGTCGATGGTGGCAAACCACCATCGTCGACGCAATCCGAACACTTCACCAGATCATTCAATCGGTAGGAGCGACAGGCGGTGTGTACAAAAGGTAGGGACATAGTCAACACAAGTTGATGACACGTGCTTACTAGGAATTTCTCATTGAAGACCAATAATTGCAATGGTCTATCCCCATCATGATGCAATTTGAGAAGATTTCCTGATCCTCTCAAACCAGGAAGAAAAACACGTTGGCTGCATTAGTGTAGCACGCGTGCGGCCCATAACATCTAAGAGCATCTCAGACCTGTTATTGCCTCAAACTTCCATGGCCTAAATGGCCATAGTCCCTCTAAGAAGCTGGCTGCGAACGGTAACCTCCATGTAGCTAGCTAGCAGGCTGAGGTCTCATTTGTTATCAGAATTAACTAGACAAATCACTCCACCAACTAAGAACGGCCATGCACCACCACCCATAGAATCAAGAAAGAGCTCTCAATTTATCAATCCTTACTATGTTTGGACCTAGTAAGTTTCCCAGTCTTGAGTCAAATTAAGCCACAGGCTCCACTCCTGGTGGTGCCCTTCTGCCAATTCCTTTAAGTTTTAGCCTTGTGACCATACTCCCCCAGAACCCAAACACTCTGATTTCTTAGAAGGTGCTAGCGGAGTCCTTAGAGAAACATTCGTCGATCCCTGGTTGGCATCGTTTATGGTTGAGACTAGGACGGTATCTGACCGTCTTCGAGCCCCCAACTTTCATTCTTGATTAATGAAAACATCCTTGGAAAATACTTTTGCAGTGGTCCATCTTTCATAAATCCAAGAATTTCACCTCTGACAATGAAATATGAATGCCCCCGACAGTCCCTATTAATCATTACTCTGGTCCCAAAGGCCAACACAATAGGATCAGACTCCTATCATGTTATTCCATGCTAATGTATTCAGAGCATAAGCTTGCTTTGAGCACTCTAATTTTTTAAAAGTAACAGCGCCAGAGCCGTGACCCAGCCAATTATGGCCAGGAGCACGCTGCCAACAAAAGGGACTGAAGGACAGGTACACACCGAGTAGGCGGGCTGACCTTGATGACCCAATATCCAACTATGAGCTTTTTAACTGCAACAACTTAAATATACGCTATTGGAGCTGGAATTACTGCGGCTGTCGGCACTAGACTTGCCCTCCAATGGATCCTCATTAAGGGATTTAGATTGTATTATTCCAATTACCAAAATCGATGAGCCCAGTATTGTTATTTATTGTCACTACCTCCCCATGTCAGGATTGGATAATTTGCACGCCTGCCGCCTTCCTTGGTTGTGGTAGTCGTTTCTCAAGCTCCCTCTCCAGAATCGAACCCTAATTCTCCATCACCCATCACCACCATGGTAGGCCTCTATCCTACCATCGAAAGTTGATAGGGCATAAATTTGAATGAAGCATTGCCAACACAAGGGCTGTGCGATCCGTCGAGTTATCATGATTCACTAGAGAAGCGGGCAAGCCCGCGCCGACCTTTTATCTAAAAAATGCATCCCTTCCAAAGAGTAAGGACTTGGTGCACGTATTATCTCTAGAATTACTACAATTATCTGAGTATTATGGTACCATCAAAAAAACTATAACTGATTTAATGAGCCATCTGCAGTTTCACAGTTTGAATTAGTTCATACTTAGACATGCATGGATTAATCTTTGAGACAAGAATATGACTACTGGTAGGATCAACTAGGTAGAACCCTCCCACTTCAAAGGGCAGTCTGGGCACTCTCTTACCAAGAGCTAACCTAAACACCAATCAAGTCAGAGAGATGTCAAAATATCATGTAAAACTTTTATGCCTCACACCTCTTTCATCCCAAGAAGGAAACACATGCAACATGCCAAGGACATGGCGAAAAAATGGGTAGACCTGCTGAGCCACAACGCACCAAGGCCACTTCGGAGTTTGCAACCATGCCTCGAACAACAAGAAAACGAGAAATCAATTACCCACTCCCTTAGAAATGCCTCCAAAAGCCTACACGCCACGCAGCAAGGCCACCTAGGAGTCCACTCGGACAACAACAACGATGGACCTCGATCTGCCAATCGCTTGCGGCAGCCTCGATGCAAAGTGAAAAAAATGGAGAACGACCAACCACGCAACCTCTATATTATAAATGAGCCTCAACCCTCCCTGCTCCACACTGAGGCCACTTAGGAATCTACCCAGACAGCAGCAACAATGGACCTCGATCTCCCGATCACCTGCGAAAGCCTCGATGCGAAGGAAAAGGAAGGAAATAACAAGAGGACAATCGACCACAAATCACATCATAGAGAGGCTATACAAACCTCCCCACCACACACCGATGCCACCTAGGAGTCCACCTGGACAGAAGCAACAGTGGACCTCGATCAGATGATTACTGCGGCAGCCTCGACATAAAGGCAAGTGAAGGAAATAATACAAGACAAACCGAGCCCGCAACCTACCTTAGAAATGCCCCCCCAACCCTCCCCTCCCCAAACAGAGGCCACCTAGGAGTCCACCCGGACAACAACAACGATGGACCGCGATCGCATGATTGCTTGTGGTAGCCTTCATGCAGAGGAAATGGAAGGAAATAAAACAACAAGGCCAACCAAGCCCATAACCTCTCTTAGAAATGCCCCCAACCCTCCACGCCACACACCAAGGCCACCTAGGAGTCCACCTGGACAGTAGCAACAGTGGACCTCGATCACTCGACCACCTGCGACAACCTTGATGAGAAGGCAAAGGAAATAAATAAATGCAAATCAAGAGGCTCGCTACACAATACAAGAACATATCCAAACAGGAGGAGGGATCAGGCAACTCCGCACCACATGCACCCTACATATAGGTAACCTAGGAGATTTCCAATAGCTTTACCGACTGGATGACGAATAATTTTCCCCTACATCCCCCTCCACGTAGAGGAGGGAGGTTGAAGCGTTCCACCTTGAAATCCTTCTTCCAGATAGCCCCCACCATCAACGTAGCAAGCTTCCTCCCCATTTGACCCCGAGCGCATACACAATTGAAACAAAAAATGTCCCGCAACCCTCCCCTCCCCGCATGGAGGCCACCTAGGAGTCCACGCGGACAACAACAACAATGGACCTCGATTGCATGATTGCCTGTGGTAGCCTCAATGCAAAGGAAATGGAAGGAAATAAAACAAGGCCAACCAAGCCCACAACCTCTCTTATAAATGATCCCCGACCCTCCACGCCGCGCACGGAGGCCACCTAGGAGTCCATCCGGACAGCAGCAACGGTGGACCTCGATCACTCGACCGCCTGCGACAAACATGATGTGAAGGAAAAGGAAGGAAATAAATGCAAATCAAGAGGCTCGCTACACAATACAAGAACATATCCAAACAGGAGGAGGGATTGGGCAGCTCCGCACCCCACACACCCTACGTACAGGTAACCTAGGATATTTCCCACAGCATTACCAACTGGACGACGAATAATTTTTCCCTATGGCTACCTCCATACAAAGGAGGGAGGTCGAAGCATTCCACCTTGAAATCCTTCTTCTAGATAGCCCCCACCATCGACGTAGCAAGCCTCCTCCCCATTGGACCATGAGCACATACACAATTGAAACAAAAAGTGCCCCCCAACCCTCCCCTCCCCTCCCAGCATAGAGGCTACCTAGGATTCCACAACCTCTCTTAGAAATGCCTCCCGACCCTCCCGGTCGTGCACCGAGGCCACCTATGAGTCCACTCGGACAATAGTAATGGTGGACCTCAATTACTTGACTGCCTGCGACAACCACGATCCGAAGGAAAAGTAAGGAAATAAATGTAAATCAGGAGGCTTGCCACATAATACAAGAACATATCCAAACAGGAGGAGGGATCAGACAACTCTGTACCCTACACACCCTATGTATAGGCAACCTACAAGATTTCCCATAACTTTACCGACTGGACGATGAATAATTTTCCCCTATGGCCACCTCCATGCAAAGGAGGGACGTCAAAGCATTCCACCTAAAAATCCTTCTTCAAGATAGCCCCCACCATCGACGTAGCAAGCCTCCTCCCCATTGGACCACGAGCGCTTACACAATTGAAACAAAAAAATGCCCATAAATGTTGTGACTTAACATTTCCAATCGCAAAAGCCTGCCACGCACGCAAGATGCAAGGAAAAAGCTGACCCCTCAATCAAACATATGGGCCAATGCATCTATCAAAACCTCAAAGCCAACGCAACCACGAACGATGTGCACTTTCAAAGGAATGCCAACCCTTGACTTTAAAATAAGGAGAACAGTGCCTCACATCGCCCGACGGAAAAGGCAAGCAAGAGGGAGGGTAGGTGGTTTACAACCAAAACCCTTCCACGTCCCTCTTAAATGTATGCATCTAAACCGACAATGCCAACACAGAAAGAGTACAAGAACAAGAAACCAGCACCATAAACAACCAAACAATCAAGAGGCTAGCCATCACAAGGAGCCACACCACAACAACCCATACAACTCCAAGAACTTGGAGCAGAAGGGGAATTGTTCACATATGCCTCACGAGACGAGCATGGCCAACATTACCACTCATGTGATAACAAGTGGGTATGGAGAGAAGATGAAAATCGGCCACCCTACAAATGACCCGAGGCCATTCTTGAGGCAAACCCAAAAAACCAACTCAATTATCAACCCACCTTTCACACGAGAAGCAAAACCCTCTGCACCAAACAGGGACGAGGTAAACAATATAACGAGGAGCCAAATTAAATGGAGTCACACATGGCTGCCCAGCCCAATCAAAATTTTCTATCCGTAACAACTGAGGGGAACGACAATGACATAGGCACGACGGAGTTTTGGGGCTTCCATCTAGGACTGCAACAACAAAGGCTCAAAGGAGCGTCGAGCAAACTTTCACCATTCTTATTGTTGGGATGGGCAAGAGGGACGGGGACAAGCATGGCCCACATTACCGCTCATGCGCTATTGAGTGGGAATGGAGAGAAGATGAAAATTGGCCACCCTAAAAATGACCCAAGGCCATCATTCAGGCAAACCCGAAAACACAACTTGATTACCAGCCCACCTTTCACACGGAAAGAAAACCTCTCACTGGTATCATCTGGAGGGGCACGAGGGGACCAAGACGAGCCAGGGAGCCACACCACAACAACGCATACAACTCCAAGAACTTAGAGAGCAAAAGGGGAATTGTTCACATATGCCTCCTAGGACGAGAATGGCCAAGATTACCACTCATGCGCTACTGAGTGGTGACGGAGAGAAGATGAAAATCAGACACCCTACAAATGACCCAAGTCCATCGTTCAGGTAAACCGAAAACACAACTCGATTACCAACCCACCTTTCACACGGAAAGAAAACCTACCACTGGTATCATCTGGAGGGGCACGAGGGGAGCAGGACGAGCCAAGGATCCACACCACAACAGTCCATATAGCTCCAAACTTAAAGAGAAGATGGGGAATTATTCACATATGCCTCCCAGGATGACCATGGCCAACATTATTGCTCATGCACTATCGAGTGGGGTTGGAGAGAAGATGAAAATCGGCCAACCGAAAATGACCCAAGGCCATCATTCAGGTAAACCTGAAAACACAACTCGATTGCCAACCCACCTTTCACATAGAAAGAAAACCTGTCCCTGGTATCATCTGGATGGGCACAAGGGGGCCAGGACGAGCCAAGGAACCACACCACAATAGCCCATACAACTCCAAGAACTTAGAGAGAAAAAGGGGAATTGTGCATATATGCCTCCTCGGATGAGCATTTCCAACATTACCGCCCATGCGCTACTGAGTGGGGATGGAGAGAATATGAAAATCGGCCACCCTACAAATGACCCAAGGCCATCATTCAGGAAAACCTGAAAACACAACTCGATTACCAACCCAGCTTTCACACGGAAAGAAAACTTGTCACTGGTATCATCTGGAGGGGCACGAGGGGACCAAGACGAGCCACGGAGCCACACCACA
Organism: Pinus taeda; assembly: GCA_000404065.3. Lineage (NCBI taxonomy): Eukaryota > Viridiplantae > Streptophyta > Pinopsida > Pinales > Pinaceae > Pinus > Pinus taeda. The sequence continues at coordinate 123,655 of APFE030676026.1, read as the reverse complement.
ACAACCCATACAACTCCAAGAACTTAGAGAGCAGAAGGGGAATTGTTCACATATGCCTCCTGAGAGGAGCATGGCCAAGATTACCACTCATGTGCTACCGAATGGGGATGGAGAGAAGATGAAAATTGGCCACCCTACAAATGATGCAAGGCCATCATTTAGGCAAACCCGTAAACACAACTTGACTACCAACCCACCTTTCACACGGAAAGAAAACCTGTAGCTGGTATCATCTGGAGGGGCACGAGGGGGCCAAGATGAGCGAGGGAGTCACAGCACAATAGCCCATAAAGCTCCAAGAACTTGGAGAGCAGAAGAGGAATTGTTCACATATGCCTCCCTGGATGAGCATGGCCAGCATTACTGCTCATGCGCTACCGAGTGGGGATGGAGAGAAGATGAAAATCGGCCACCCTACAAATGACCCAAGGCCATCCTTTAGGCAAACCCGAAAGCACAACTCGATTGCCAACCCACCTTTCACACTGAAAGAAAACCTGTCACTGGTATCATCTAGAGGGGCACGAGGGGACCATGACAAGCCATTGAGCCACACCACAATAGCCCATACAGCTCCAAGAACTTGGAGAGAAGAAGGGGAATTGTTCACATATTCCTCCTAGGATGAGCATGGCCAACATTACTTCTCATGCACTACCGAGTGGGGATGAAGAGAAGATGAAAATTGGCCCCCATACAAACAACCCCAGGCCATCGTTCAGGAAAACCCGAAAACACAACTTGATTGCCAACCCACCTTTCACACGGAAAGAAAACCTGTTGCTAGTATCATCTGGATGGGCATGAGGGGACCTGGAGGAGCCACGGAGCCACACCACAATAGCCCATACAACTCCAAGAACCTGGAGAGCAGAAGGGGAATTGTTCACGTATGTCTCCCAGGATGAGCATGACCAACATTACCGCTCATGCGCTACCAAGTGGGGATATAGATAAGATGAAAAGCGGCCACCCTACAAATGACACAAGGCCATTGTTTAGTGAAACCCAAAAACACAACTCGATTGCCAACCCACCTGTCACACAGAAAGAAAACCTGTCACTGATATCATCTAGAGGGGCATGAGGGGGCCAGGACGAGCCAGGGAGCCACATCACAACAGTGCATACATCTCCAAGAACTTAGAGAGCAAAAGGGGAATTGTTCACATATGCCTCCCAGCACGAGCATGGCAAACATTTCCGCTCATGCACTATTGAATGAGGATGGAGAGAAGATGAAATCGGCCACCTTACAAATGACCCAAGGCCATCGCTGAGGAAAACCAGAAAACGCAACTCGATTTCCTACCCACCTTTCACATGGAAATAAAACCTATTGTTGGTATCATCTGGAGGGGAATGAGGGGACCAGGATGAGCCAGGGAGCCACACCACAACAACTCATACAACTCCAACATCTTGGAGAGAAGAAGGGGAATTGTTCACATATTCCTCCCAGGACGAGCATGGCCAACATTACCGCTCATGCACTTCTGAGTGCGGATGGAGAGAAGATGAAAATCGACCACCCTACAAATGACCCAAGGCCATCGTTCAGGCAAACCCAAAAACAAAACTCGATTTCCAACCCACCTTTCACACGGAAAGAAAACCTATCGTTGTTATCATCTGGTGGAGCACGAGGGGACCAGGACGAGTTAGGGAGCCACACCACAATAGCCCATAGAGCTCCAAGAACTTGGAGAGTAGAAGGGGAATTGTACACATATGCCTCCCGAGACGAGCATGACCAACATTACCGCTCATGCGCTACCGAGTGGGTATGGAGAGAAGATGAAAATCAGCCACCCTACAAACGACGCAAGGCCATCATTCAAGCAAATCCAAAAACACAAATCAATTGCCAACCCACCTTTCACATGGAAAGAAAACCTGTCTCTGGTATCATCTGGAGGGGCATGAGGGGACCAAGGCGAGCCAGGGAGCCACACCACAACAGCCCATACATCTCCAAGAACTTGGAGAGCAGAAGGGGAATTGTTCACATATGCCTCCTGCGACGACCATGGCCAACATTACCGCTCATGTGCTACTAAGTGGGAATGGAGAGAAGATGAAAATCGGTCACCCTACAAACGACCCAAGGCCATCATTCAGGCAAACCCGAAAACACAACTCAATTACCAACCGACCTTTCACACGGAAAGAAAACCTATCACTGGTATCATCTGGAGGGGCAAGTGTTGACCAAGGCAAGCTAGGGAGCCACACCACAACAACCCATATAGCTCCAAGAACTTGGAGAGCAGAAGGGGAATTGTTCACATATGCCTCCAGGGACGAGCATGGCCAACATTATCTCTCAAGCACTACCGAGTGGGGATGGAGAGAAGATGAAAATTGACCACCCTACAAACGACCCAAGGCCATCGTTCACGGAAACACAAAAACATAACTCGATTACCAACCCACCTTTCACACGGAAAGAAAACCTATCACTAGTATCATTTGGAGGGGCATGAGGGGACCAAGACGAGTCAGGGAGCCACACCACAATAGCCCATACAGCTCATAGGACTTGGAGAGCAGAAGGGGAATTTTTCACATATGACTCCCGAGATGACCATGGCCAACATTATCGCTCATGTGCTACCGAGTGGGGATGGAGAGAAGATGAAAATCTGCCACCCTACAAACGACCCAAGGCCATCATTCAAGCAAACCCGAGAACACAACTCGAGTACCAACCCACCTTTCACACGGAAAGAAAACCTGTCGTTGGTATCATCTAGAGGGCCACGAGGGGACCAAGACAAGCTAGGGAGCCACACCACAACAACCCATACAGCTCCAAGAACTTGGATAGCAGAAGGGGAATTTTTCACATATGCCTCCTAGGACAACCATGGCCAACATTACCGCTCATGCGCTATCGAGTGGTGATGGAGAGAAGATGAAAATCAGCCACCCTACAAATGACCCAAGGCCATCATTCAAGCAAACCCAAAAATACAACTCCATTACCAACCCACCTTTCACACGGAAAGAAAACCTATCGCTGGTATCATCTGGAGGGGCACAAGGGGACCAAGACGAACCAGGGAGCCACACCACAACAACCCATACAACTCCAAGAACTTAGAGAGGAGAAGGGGAATTTTTCACATATGCCTCCCACGACGAGCATGGTAAACATTACCGCCCATGCCATACCGAGTGGGGATGGAGAGAAGATGAAATTTGGCCACCCTACAAACGACCCAAGGCCATCATTTAGGCAAACTTGGAAACACAACTCGATTACCAACCCACCTTTCACACGAAAAGAAAACTTGTCGCTCGTATCATCTGGAGGGGCACGAGGGGACCACAACGAGCCAGGGAGCCACACCATAACAACCCATACAACTCGAATAACTTAGAGAGCAGAAGGGGAATTGTTCACATATGCCTCCTGGGACGAGCATGGCCAACATTACTACTGATGCACTACCGAGTGGGGATGGAGAGAAGATGAAAATAGGCCACCCTACAAATGACCCAAGGCCATCCTTTAGGCAAACCCGAAAAACACAACTCAATTACCAACCCACCTTTCACACGAAAATGAAACTTGTCACTTGTATCATTTGGATGGGCACGAGGGGACCAAGACGAGCTAGGGAGACACACCACAACAACCCATATGAGTTTACATGGACACCCTCACCCGAACGAGTTTGCACGGACACCCTCGAACGACCCACCTGAACAAGTTGACAAAGACACCGTAGAACGACTCGCCTTTACGAGTTTACATGGGCGCACACACGACCGAAATGGAGGGACAAGGGAGATCTAGGAAAATGAGTTGCATGAATGTGCACAAAACAAACCTTGGGTCACAACTTAGCACTTTTGATACGTGCTCGTTCGCCCAGGCGTGCCCTCACCTGACCCGCCTAAATGAGTTTACATGGGCATCCACATGACCCAAACGAAGGGACAAGGGAGAGCCGGGCAAACGAGCTGCATGATCGTGCACAAAGCCAACCTCAGGTCACAACTTAGCATTTTCTATACGGGCTCGTTCACCAGGGCGCGCCCTTGCCCAACCCACTTGAACGACTTCACAAGGACACACTTGCCTGCCCCGCCCAAATGAGTTGACACGCACACCCTCAAATGACTCACCAAAACGAAGGGACAAGGGAGAGCTGGGCAAACGAGCTGCACGAATGTGCATAAAGACAACCTTGGGTCAAAACTTACCATTTTATGATACAGGCTCGTTCGCCCGGGTGCACCCTTGCCTAACCCGCCCGAACGAGTTTACATGGACGCCCTCAAACGACCCGACCGAATGAGATTACATGGGCGCCCGCACGACCGAAACGGAGGGACAAGGGAGAGTCAAGAAAACGAGCTGCTCAAGCGTGTACAAAGCCAAAGTCAGGTCACAACTCAACATTTTTGATATGGGCTTGTTCGCACGGGCGCGCCCTCGCCCGACCCTCGCCAATGAGTTCACATGGATGCCCTCGCCTAACTCACCTGAATGAGTTGACACGCACACCTTGAAACAACTCACCAAAATGAAGGGACAAGGGAGATCCAGGAAAATGAGCTACACGAACGTGCACAAAGCCAACTTTGGGTCACAACTTAGCATTTTCTGATACAGGCTCATTCACCCGGGTGTGCCCTTGCCCAACCCACCCAAAAGAGTTTATACAGATGCCCTCAAACAACCTGTCTGAACGAGTTTACATAGGCACCCGCACGACTTAAACAGAGGGACAAGGATGAGTCGGGAAAATGAGCTACACGAATGTGCACAAAGCCAACCTTGGGTCACAACTTAGCATTTTCAATACGGGCTCATTCGCCCGGGTGCCCTCGCCTGAACTGTGCCAACGGGTTCACACGGATGCCCTCGCCCGACCCGCCCGAACGAGTTGACAAGCACGCCCTCAAATGACCCACCAAAACGAAGGGAAAAGGTAGAGCTTGGAAAACGAGCTGCATAAACGTGCACAAAGCCAACCTCGGGTCACAACTTAGCATTTTTGATATGGGCTCGTTCGCCCAGACGTCCTCACCCGACCTGCCTGAAAGAGTTGACATGGACACCCTCAAATGACCCCACCCGAACGTGTTTACATGGGCACCCACACGGCTGAACTGAAGGGACAAGGGAGAGCTTGGAAAACGAGCTGCACGAACATGCACAAAGCCAATCATGGGTCACAACTTAGCATTTTTGATACGGGCTCATTCACCCAGGGGTTCCCTCGCCCGACCTGCCCGAACAAGTTTACATGGGTGCCCACACGACCCAAACGAAGGGACAAGAGAGAGTCGGGAAAACGAGCTGCATGAAAGTGCACAAAGCCAACGTTGGGTCACAACTTAACATTTTCAACATGGGCTTGTTTGCCCAGGCACGCCCTTGCCTGACCTGCTCGAACGAGTTCACATGAATGCCCTCGCTCGACCTTCCCAAACGAGTTGACATGCACGCCCTCAAATGACTCATCAAAATGAAGGGACAAGGGAGAGCCGGGAAAATGAGCTGCACGAACGTGCACAAAGCCAACCTTGGGTCACAACTTAACATTTTATATATGGGCGCATTTTCCCGGGCGTGCCCTCACCTAACCCATGCAAATGAGTTCACACGGACACCCTCACTCGACCCGCCCAAATGAGTTGATACGGACGCCCTCAAACGACCCGCCCGAATGAGTTTACATGGGCGCCAAAATGACCAAAACAAAGCGACAAGGGAGAGCGAGGAAAATGAGCCACACGAACATCCACAAAGCCAACCTTGGGTCATAACTTAGCATTTTTTATACGGGCTTGTTCGGCCGAGTGTGCCCTCAGTAGACCTGCCTAAATGAGTTCACACGGATACCCTCACCTGACCCGCCCAAACGAGTTCACACAGATGCCCTTGCTCGACCTACCGGAACGAATTTACATGGGCACTGACACGACCGAACCGAAGGGACAAGGGAGAGCCAAGAAAATGAGCTACATGAACCTACACAAAGCCAACCTCGAGTCACAACATAGCATATTTGATACGAGCTCATTTGCCTGGGCGCGCCCTCGCCCGACCCGCCCGAATGACCCGCCTGAATGACCCGCCCGAATGAGTTGACGCAGATGCCCTCAAATGACCTGCCCGAACGAGTTTACATGGGTGCCCACACGACTCAAATGAAGGGACAAGGGAGAGCCAGGCAAACGAGCTGCATGAACGTGCACAAAGCCAACCTCAGGTCACAAGTTAGCACTTTTGATATGGGCTCGTTTGCCCAGGCACGCCCTCGCCTGACCCACCAGAATGAGTTTACATGGGTGCCCACACGATGGAAATGAAGGGACAAGGGAGAGTTGAGCAAACAAGCTGCATGAAAGTGCACAAAGCTAACCTCGGGTCAAAACTTAGCATTTTCAACACAAGCTCGTTCACCCAAGTGCACCCTCACCTGACCCACCCGAGCGAGTTCACATAGATGCCCTCGCCCAACCCACCTGAACGAGTTCACAAAGATGCCCTCACCCGACCCGCCTGAATGAGTTGACACGCACACCCACAAACGACTGACCGAAATGAAGGGACAAGGGAGATCCAGGAAAACGAGCTACATGAATGTGCACAAAGCCAACCTCGGGTCACAACTTAGCATTTTCGATATGGGCGCGCCCTCGCTCGACCCACCTGAATGAGTTCACATGGAAGCCCTCTCCCGACCTACCCGAACAACTTCACACAAATGCCCTCGCCCGATCCTCTCGAATGAGTTGACATGGACGCCCTCAAACGACCCACCCGAACAAGTTTACATGGACGCCCAAATGACCGAAATGAAGTGATAAAGGAGATCCACGAAAACAAGCTACACGAACGTGCACAAAGCTAACCATGGGTCACAACTTAGAATTTTTAATACGGGCTCATTCGCCCGGGCGCACCCTGCTCCGACCCGCCCAAACGAGTTCACATGGACACCCTCGCCTGACCCACCTGAACGAATTTACATGGGCGCCGACACGACCGAACCGAAGGGAAAAGTGAGAACCGGGAAAACGAGTTGCACGAACATGCACAAAGCCAACCTTGGGTCACAACTTAGCATTTTTTATACGGGCTCATTCGCCCGGGTGCGCCCTCGCCCAACCCACCCGAACGAGTTCACACGGACACCCTCACCCGACCCACCTGAATGACTCGCCCGATTGAGTTGACATGGGTGCCCTCAAATGACCAGCCCAAATGAGTTTACATGTGCACCCACACGACCGAAACAAAGGGACAAGGGAGAACCAGGAAAACGAGATGCACAAAGCCAATGTCGGGTCACAACTTAGCATTTTCAGTACGGGCTCATTCGCGAGCGTGCCCTTGCCCAACCCACTCAAACGAGTTCACATGGACACCGTCACCCGACCTGCCGGAATGAGTTGACACACACGCTCTCAAATGACCCGCCCGAACAAATTTACATGGGCACCCACACGATCGAAACAAAGCGACAAGGGAGAGCCAGGTAAACGAGCTACACGAACATGCACAAAGCCAACCTCTGTTCACAACTTAGCATTTTTTATACAGGCTCGTTTTCCTGGGCGCGCCCTCGCTCGACTCGCCTGAACGAGTTCACACAGACACCCTCGCTCAACCCGCCCGAATGAGTTGACGTGGACACCCTCAAATGACCCGCACGAACGAGTTTACATGGGCTCCCACACAACCGAAATGAGGGTCAAGGGAGAGTTGGGAAAACAAGCTGCATGAATGTGCACAAAGACAACCTCGGGTCACAACTTAGCATTTTTGATACGGGCTCGTTCGCCTGGGTGTGCCCTCGCCCGACTTGCTCGAACGAGTTCACACAAACACCGTCGCCCGACCCAACCAAACGAGTTCACACGGACACCCTCGCCCGACCCGCCCGAACGAGTTGACACGAACGCCCTCAAATGACCCACCCAAATGAGTTTACATGGGCACCTACATGACCAAAACGAAGGGACAAGGGAGAGCCAGGCAAACGAGCTACACGAGTGTGCACAAAGCCATCCTCAGGTCACAACTTAGCATTTTTGATACCGGCTCATTCGCCCGGGTGCACCCTCACCCGACCCACCCGAACGAGTTTACACAGACACCCTCCCCTGAACGACCCACCCAAATGAGTTCACACGGACGCCACACCCGACCCACCCGAATGAGTTGACACGAACGCCCTCGCCTGACCTACCCGAATGAGTTTACATGGGAACCCACACTACCGAAACGAAGGGACAATGGAGAGCAAGGCAAAAGAGCTTGACAAACGTGCACAAAGGCCACCCTAGGTCACAACTTAGCATTTTTAATATGGGCTCATGTGCTTGGGTGCACCCTCGCCTGACCCACTCGAACGAGTTTGCATGGATGCCCTCGCTCGACCCGCCTGAACGAGTTGACATGGATGCCCTTGCCCGACCTTCCTGAACGCGTTTGCACGGACGCCCTCGAACGACCCGCCCGAATGAGTTTGCATGGATGCCCTCTCCCGAACGACCCGCTTGAATGAGTCTGCATGGACGCCCTCTCCCAAACAACCCGCCCGAACAAGTTTGCACAGAAGCCCTTGCCCGACTAGCCCAAATGTGTTTCCACGGACGACCTCACCCAAACGACCCGGCCGAATGAGTTTACTTGGACGCCCTCGCCCGACACGCCCGAACTAGTTTACACTGGCACCCTCAAATGACTCGGCTAAACGAGTTTACATGGCAAACGACTTTCCTGAACGAGTTTACATGGGCGCCCTCAAACGACTTGCCGAAATGAGTTTACATGGAAAACGACTCGCCCGAACGATTGTTTACATGGAAAATGACCCGCTCGAACGAGTTTACATGGGCTCTAACACACGACCAAAATGAAGGCACAAGGGAGATTCAGGAAAACAAGCAACATGATGCACAAAGCCCACCCTTGGTCACAACTTAGAATTTTTTTTATGGCCACTTGTGCCCTTGAAGTCGTCACACAACCCGACCTGACCCACCCCAACGCATTTGCATGGGCACCCACACACGACACGTCTCGACCTGCCTGAACGAAATTTGTGGTTTCCATGGGCGAACGACCTGAAATTTTTTTTGGGGTTTCCATGGGCGCATGACCTGAATGAAGGCACAAGGGAGTGTCAGGCAAACGGGTCGCACAAACGTGCAGAAGACACATGGGCAATCATGACTTAGTGTTTTTGGCACAGCCACATGTGCCCAGGCACCCACACACGGCACGACACGGCCCGAACGGCCTTGGGCGAGCCGACCTGACCTACCCGAACATCTTTACATGGCCACCCACACACGACACGACACGACCCGAAAAAATTTTTGGGTTTCCTTGTATGCACAACCCGAATGAAATTTGGGGTTTCCATGGGTGCGTGACCCGAAAGAAAGCACAAGGGACCGTCGGGCAAACGGGCCACACGAACATGTATAAGGCACATAGGGGGTCATGACTTAGCATTTTTGGCACTGCCATGTCTGCCTGAGCACCCATGCATGGCACGACCCGACCCGCTCGAATGAAATTTGGGGTTCCCATGGGTGCACGACCCAAACGAAGGCATGAGGGAGCGTCGGGCAAGCGGGTCGCACGAATGTGTAGAAGGCACATGGGTGGTCGTGCCTTAACATTTTTTGCACGACCACATGTTCTTAAGCACCCACACATGGCATAACACAACCCGACTCGACTCGCCCGACTGCGTCTTCACGGGCACCCACACACTACACGACCCAAACCAACTCGCCTGAATGCGTTTGCACGAGCACCCACACACGACACAACCCGACCCGCCTGAACGAAATTTGGGGTTTCCATGTGTACACAGCCCAAGCAAACTTTGGGCTTTCCATGGGTGCACGACCTGAACAAAGGCTTGAGGGAGTGTCGGGTGAATGGGCCACACGAACGTGCAGAAGATACCCAGGCGGTGACGAGTTAGAATTTTTGGCATGGCCACGTGTGCCTGGGCACCCACACACGGCACGACATGACCCGACCCACCATGGGCAAACCGACCCGAATCGCCCGAATGAAATTTGGGGTTCCCATGGGTGCACGACCTGAATAAAGAAGGCACACGGGCGGTCACAACTTAGCATTTTCGACACGGCCACATGTGCCCGGGCACCCACACACGACACAGCACACGATGACTCGGCCTGCCCGAAGGAAATTTGGGGTTTGAATGGGCACATGACCTGAACGAATGCACGAGGGTAGGAATATATTTGACTCTAATACATAAATATACCTCGTGTAACATGCCCTTAAGGTCTTCAACATTTTATTTTGACTCTTTATAACACTTTAACATGTGCTAGGCCTATTTCAATGAGCATGAAACTCAATGATAAATATAAATATATATATTATATATATATATATATATATATATATATATATATATTTCTTTTTAATAAATATAAATATCAAAAGTACATTTATGAAGACCAAACCCAACCCAGTTACACTTTGTTCAACACCCCCTCTGAACTAGGGAGGTATTCATAAATCATTACAAGGTGTTTGGCTATTTCTCAATCTTGAATAATTCACATAAGAGAAACTAGATTGGCAACCCATCTGCTATAGCATCATAGTAGTAATATCTTTGACTCTAATACATAAATATACCTCGTGTAACATGCCCTTAAGGTATTCAACATTTTATTTTGACTCTTTATAACACTTTAACATGTGCTAGGCCTATTTCAATGAGCAAGAAACTCAATATAAATATATAAGATATATATTTACCCAATAAAAGTCGCACATGAGCTCCAGCTATCTTGAGGGAAACTTAAGAGGAAACCAGCTACAAGATGCTTCGATTAGTCTTTCGCCTGTATACCCAAATGAGATGAACGATTTGCACGTCAGTAACGCTACGAGCCTCCACGAGAGTTTCCTCTAGCTTCGCCCTACTCAGGAATAGTTCACCATCTTTCAGGTCCCAACAGGTGTGCTCACACTCAAACCCTTCACATAAGCTCAAGGTCGGTCGATGATGCACCCCCCCAGAGAGGGGATTTGGCCTATCAACTTCCTTGCACCTCGCAGGTTTTCAAACTCACCGATCGCACACATGTTAGACACCTTGGTCTGTGTTTCAAGACAGGTTGAATGGAAAGCCCGCCAACCAACACCATGAGCGCATAGGTGCACACGGCTCGCCACAAGGGTGCATGCTTCATTCCTCGATCACCACAATGGTAAACCGATAGGCAGCAATCCACCCACGCTTCTGACGATGCAGCATCCCATGTTGATTTGCTCCTCAAGTCGAGCGGTGGACTAGCCTGAGCCATTCCACATCTGACTGAGACGCATCGACAACCTCCATCCACTTCCCTCCTGGCAATTTCAAGCACTCTTTAACTCTCTTTTCAAAGTACTTTTCATATTTCCCTCACGGTACTTGTTCGCTATCAGTCTCTTGCCCGTATTTAGCCTTGGACGGAATTTACCACCCAATGAGGGCTGCATTCCCAAACAACCTGACTCACCGACAACGCCTAGTGATGCAGCAGGGTCCCAGGCCGACGGGGCTATCACCCTCTCAGGCGCCCCCTTCCAAGGGACTTTGCCTAGGTCCGCCGCTGAGGATGCTTCTATAGGCTACAATTCGGGTGACGTTTCCGCTCAATTTTCATGTTGGGCTCTTCCTGGTTCGCTCGCCGCTACTAGGGGAATCCTTGTAAGTTTATTTTCCTCCGCTTAATTATATGCTTAAACTCAGCAGGTGTTCTCGCCTAAGCTGAGGTCGAAAAGTTGGAGCTAAATCCACCCTACCCAATGGGAGGACAAGAGAGAGAAAACCAAGTTCGAGCCATGCCACACAAAGCCCACATCAGCTAATGCCGACTGCCCATCCAAGGGGACAAGATCACCGCTCACCGACGCACGCCACGAAACATTTCTTGAGGTATTTCAACCAACTGTACCACATTGGGTAGGGATGACCAACTCTGCTGCTCCCTAGCATATTGCAGGGAGCGCATTTGAATGGGATGTGATGCCCAGACAGACGTGCCTTCGACCGAGGCCTCGGGCGCAAATTGCTTTCAAAAACTCAATGATTCACAGGATTCTACAATTCACACTAAGTATCGCATTCGCTACGTTCTTCATTATAACAAGAGCTGAGATATCCGTTGCCGAGAGTCATTTCCATGTATTATCGAAAAATCGGCCACAACACTTAATAGGGGCACCCCCCACAACAAATTCAAGGCCAAGGGCCAAAAGGAGGAAAAACACATGAGAGAAAGAGAAACAAAGGTGCCTACCCCCCTTAAAGGAGGAGGCTCGAAAAGAGAACAATCTCCCCGAGCCCCACGCCCTCGCAAAATGGGGGAAATGTGTGGAACAATAATCGAGAAGGACTAGGGTGGCCACCCCTGGAGCTCGCACTACTTTTAGTCCTTCTCGAACTCCAGTCCATAACAATTCCCCCTTTTCTCCATAAAGCTAGGGACCGAAAGGAAGAAGGGAAGAAAACAAAGTGAAAGAAATAGAGATCAAACGTGGCTACCAGCTCACAAGGGGAGGCTCAAACAAAGCACAAGCATCCCAAGCCCCGTGCCTCCACAAAAAGGGGGTAATTGAGGGGGACAACAACTGAGCAGGACTAGTGTGGCCACCCCGGGAGCTCGCACTACGATTCATCCTTCCCGAACACCAATCCACAACAATGCCACCTTTTCTCCATAAAGCTAGGGTCCAGAAGGAAGAAGGGAAGAAAACAACATGAAATAAAGGGACATCAACCCTCGTTACTAGCTCACAAGGGGAGGCTTCAAACAGAGAACAAGCTTCCCTAACCCCGTGCTTGCGCAAAAGGGGGGGAACTACAAGGGAAGACGATTGAGAAGGACTAGGGTGGCCACCCTGGGAACTTGCACTGCATTTCATCCTTCCCTAACACCAACCCACAACAATCCTACCTTTTCTCCATAAATCTAGGGGCCGAAAGGAAGAAGGGAAGAAACCAACATGAAATAAAAAGAGATGTCAAACTTGTCTACTGGCTCACAAGGGGAGGCTCAAACAGAGAACAAGCTTCCCCAACCCCATGCCTTCACAAAAAGGGGGGAACTACAGGGGACGGCGATCGAGAAGGACTAGGGTGGCCACCCATGAACTTGCACTACGTTTCATCCTTCCTAAACACCAATCCACAACAATCCCTCCTTTTCTCTGTAAAGCTAGGGGCCAAAAGCAAGAAGGGAAGAAAAAAACATGAAGGCAAGAGATATCAAACGTGGCTACCGGCTCAGAAGGGGAAGCTCAAACAGAGAAAAATCTTCCCAAACCCCGTGTCTTCGCAAAAAGGGGGCAACTACAAGGGACGGCAATTGAGAAGGACTAGGGTGGCCACCCCAGGAACTCGCACTGCTTTTTGTCCTTCCCGAACTCCAATCCACCACAATCCCACCTCTCCTACACAAATCTGAGGGGCAAAAGGAAGAAAATAAGAAAACAACACCAAAGAAACAAAGATCCTAAGAAAAGAGGGAAGCTCAACAACACGTTGAGTAGATGTCCGCTAACCAAAAATAAATCAAACAAGGCACCCAATCAAAAAGCATCCCACCTCTTCACACCCTCCCACCTACATTACGGCTCAACACGCTTTCTAGCTTTACAACATAACAAACAAAAATCAAACAACCAAGCAAATATATCACAACCTAAACTTGACCACTAGAAAAGACAAGGGTCGCGATGAGACTAGTGTCTAGAGCACGTTACTGAAAGGTAAACAACCCCCTAACCCAGCAGAAGGCTTGAAATGACAAATAGACTACCTGGAACAAGGCTTCAAATGTCAAATAGACTACTAATAATAAACCCACCCCACTATTTCACCCCTCCATGTACAAAACACCCAACAACCTTTCCAACAAGAATGTCAATGGGGGTCAAGAATCAAACTCCCAAGAGGAGTTGTCACGGGCCAACACTCAAAGTTGGAGAAAGTTGCAGGCCACAAATACATCAATGGTGCAAGGCCACTAAAGGGAGGGACGCCCGCAAAGCGCACACCATGAAACAAAGAAATGACCAAGTCCCACAAAAAACCCACAATCCAAAGGGAGGAACAAAGAGACAAACCTCTACCTCTTTTTCCCTTAGAAGGGGAGTGGCTCAAGAGAGGACGAGGAATTCCCTCAATGAAAAAGGCACGAGATAATATTTCCACCTTCATGCTCATTGGCTAGGAAAATTGCGATCTCGATGGAGCTCAGACCGAGGGAGGGGTTTTTCATTACCTGGACACCCACCCCTTCCGTGAGGGAATGTCGAGGCACGGTCAAGAGGGACTAGGGTGGCTAACCCAATGGGTTGAAATGCTCTTCATCCATCCCTTACTGACCCCACCCTAACAATTTTCCCTCACAGAAGGTTTGAGCTACCAGGCATGCGCACAACCACTCCCTCGACCGAACCACCACCAAAAAAGCTCACCCAAGCAAACACATCAACCACTGCCGCGTTTTCAAGAGAACCAACCATGGAAGCCTACACCCTTGGCCCATTCCTTCCAACAAAGAAAAGACCGAGCACCACCTCTCTGAATGAGTCTGAATTTATCCATCGTATTTCCCAAGCACCTCAACTGCAACAACCATGCCCGGCCAGACAGATCGTCAGAAGGGCTCCCAAGAAACAAGCTTTCGAACCCCCCACTGAAACACATTTTGGGAAAGAAAAACAAAGTATGGGTGGGACAAGCACAAGCATGGCTTGCAAGCACACATGAAAAAAAAGGAATTACCTCAAGACAAGCAACCAACAATGTTCCCGCTAAATACCAAACCTGCTCCCCTAGAGACACAACACACAGTCCCACATTGCAATCGAAACCCAACCAACCCGAACCAAAAAAGAAAACCCCTGCCATCAATGATCCTACCGCAGGTTCACCTATGGTAACCTTGTTATGACTTCTCCTTCCTCTAAATGATAAGGTTCAATAAACTTATCATGATGTCAATGGTGGCGAACTACCATCGTCGACGCAATTCGAACACTTCACCGGATCATTCAATCGGTAGGAGCGATGGGCGGTGTGTACAAAGGGTAGGGACGTAGTCAACACGAGTTGATGACACAATCTTACTAGGAATTCCTCGTTGAAGACCAATAATTGCAATGGTCTATCCCCATCACGATGCAATTTGAGAAGATTTCCCGATCCTCTCAAACCAGGAAGAAAAACGCGTTGGTTGCATCAGTGTAGCGCGCATGTGGCATAGAACATCTAAGGGCATCACATACCTATTATTGCCTCAAACTTCCATGGCCTAAACTTATATGCCTTTTCTTGAATAAATACAAATATCAAAAGTACATTTATGAAGACCGAGGCCAACCCAGTTACAATTTCTTCAACACCCCCTCTTAACTAGGGAGGCATTCATAAATCATTATAAGGTGTTTGGCTATTTTTCAATCTTGAATAATTCACATAAGAGAAACCGGATTGGCAACCCATCTGTTATAGCATCATAGTAGGAATATTTTAACTCTAATACAAAAATATACCTCGTGTAACATGCCCTTAAGGTCTTCAACATTTTTTTTTGACTCGTTATAACATTTTAACATGTGCTAGGCCTATTTCAATGAGCGAGAAACTCAAAGATAAATATATATATATTCTATATATATATATATATATTATATATATATATATATATATATATATATATATATTATATATATATATATATATTATTTATTTATTTTCTTGAATAAATACAAATATCAAAAGTACATTTATGAATACCGAACCCAACCCAATTACACTTTCTTCAACACCCCCTCTTAACTAGGGGCATATTCATAAATCATTACAAGGTGTTTGGCTATTTTTTAATCTTGAATAATTCACATAAGAGAAACCAGATTGGAAACCCATCTGTTATAGCATCATACTAGCCAACATTGTTCATAGCAAGGCCTTGACTAATAGCTTTATCTCTCATAAGATAAAAGCACAATGTTGGTGAGGACAATGGCTTATAAACACCTTAGTTATTGTCTCTAAAGGTACATACCCACCTAGGTGTTCCCTCAGTATGACCTTCTAGGACAATCCTTGTCTTGGGTTCCTAGCCCTCAAAGAATATCGCTCCTCTTGTCTTGGATTGATTAGTCAACCACCTTATACTCCTTATGAGAGCACTTCTTAATGTTGACCTTTACTCCACTGTAGTACATCCCTCCAAGCATGCCATTGGTGAAATAGATCCTTTTATTCTTGATCGTGATTCTAGAAATTTTCCCATGACCCAATCAATATATATGATGACACAACTTAAACTTTGATGCATACATACCTCATCTTCATTATGCTTTTATCATCTCGGCTTTATTTGATAGTTCTCCTTGATTGGTGTAGCCTTTCTTGCTTCATTTGCTCTCCCATGTATATCATCCTCTCTTGAATCTCATAAATGGGACCCCCAATAAGAGCTCTACCCCCTTTGAAAGAAGACTTTAAGCAAAGAGGTTGACTTAGTCATAGGAGGATCTTCCTTCTTTTTCTTCTTGTCATCTTCTTTCACTTCTTGAGTTGCATAAGCTTCTTCCCTTTTTCTCTTGTTGTTGTTGTCCTTCTCAAGTTTAGTACAATTCCTTTTGTAGCATCCATATTCTTGGCATCCAAACCATTGGACTTTGGATGTGCAGTGGTCCCAACCAATTTGTTACTTTCCTTACAAAAAGACACTGAGGTATACTCATAAGGGGATGTATACTTACTTGATAGAGTTTGAGATGTAGTGAACTTGCTTTCTTCTTGAAGACTTGATGGCTTTCCTTCCTTAGATCTTGATGTTGTTCAAGTTTCTTTCTTCAAATGGACTTTCTTGATGACTTGACTCATAGTGCCTTTCATTTTTCAAGATGGTGTAGCTTGATGTAGGTACCTCTTTGATTTGTTCTTCTTGTAGGTGCCTTTATACAAGGCGTTTCTTATTTCTTTGTAGTCTTCCATGATCAATGATAGATGGTAGACCTTCTTGTCCTTGATGTGATTGAGAGTTATTGGCTTGATGCTTCAACCTTGCAGATGTTCTTGAGATTCCCTTTCCATGATGTTCCACCTTAGCTTCCATACCACGTTGAAGAATCTGGGGCAATGGGATATAGCGGGATTCTTCTAGACTTGATAACAATTTGTGAAGCTATTTTACAATTTATCATGTTATCTTAATCTTCTTCTCTTATTATTAATGCATGTATGTTTATTTCATTAAACTGGTGCCAAAAACATAAGAACAAGAACACAAGATGTTGGCTCTTTGCCAAGGAAAAACATCTCTCTCTTAGAGAGGAAAACCCTTTTGTAAATTTCTCTTATTGAAGCTTCTTATTGGTCATTGCGAAGCCCTAGACCCTTGACAATAATATCCTCCCAACACAAGTCGAGTCCATCCTCCTCTCTGCACTTTGTTTCTTTGGCACTTCGTTCCTCGACACTATGTCCTTCTTTCAACTTTTGATACTCCATGGTGGACTAGCTCTAGAAGAGACTCCAACCTTTGATCCTTAGTGAGATCCTTTACCAATGAAGAAACCTTCATTCTCTTGATCAATTGAGCCTTTTTCTTGATGTGAGGTTGCAGACTTGATGTACACCAAGTTTACTTCACCTGGGGCGATTTCCATCGCGACGAGACATGGAAACCCAAAATTTCCCACACTTGGGATGCTTTCGACAAGGCGGGACATGGAATCCCTGGTTTCCCCGCAATTTGGTGACTTTTGTGGAGGAGGGACTGGGAGACCCCATGTCACGCCCCTATCCTAGTGGTAGTATTTCAACCATCCATAAGTGGGTGCGACACCACCCTACTTTTTCCTTTTACAAATGCTCTAGTACACAGTTTGTGCTTACTTCAACACTCAGTCAATTTTCCATTAAGTGTTCTTAACAATGCAACAAAAATAACTTACCATAAATTTATCTTCTTCAATTATTCTTTCAACCTGTCGTGTCGTGTGGTCGTGCTTCACTGCCCACAGCCTACACGACAAAACTCGACACCTGAACTGCGAACCTGTCCTCCTGAATTTTCATTCCGCAATGTCCAAACTCTGCCCGTTGGTGTAGTCCATAGTGAGGGCGCATGGCCCGCATGCAGTGTGGCCTACCTACCCGGATGGTAACCCACCCCGCTTTGCCTGTCCACGCTACCAAGTCCAACCCTCCCTTTGTAATCCACCCGTCGGTGCAGCCCTCTTACCTATGTCCTTCTCTTCCTTCCGTTTTCGCCCAACTCCTTCCTTCGCACTTGTTCTACAATGTGGAAGTCTGAGTTTGATGTCCCTTCGTCGATGCCATCCTCCTTACTTATATGCATATTTTCACCCAAGGTTCATGTCTATTGGGGATAACAAGGGTTGGCTCCATCAACATGCATGCCCAACTGACTTGCCACATAACCTTGACACACATCATTCCAACGAACCACCACGTCCCTTCGTGTTCACCGTCGCACCCATGGGTCGGCTCCAACACCTCGCTGATTACACCTGTCGCCACACCTCGCACACCTGCCGGTGTCCTAACTCATTCGCACATGGTCACCTCTTTCATCTGGGCATCCTACAAGGGTCGCCCGCGCGCCTTCCATCAATGACTCGTCCATCGTGCAGGTACCACGGGGCGTGCGCCATGCACAACATGGCACACCTTCTATGAGTGTGCCCATCACCTTCGTACATAAGAAAATGTCATGCCAAGTCTTCGCATATAACCGAACGCTCACCTGAGTCATATATAACTGATCTCGAGTGCCCATACTACGGGTTCAGCCTTTCGACTCTCTCGGGCACTCTTGAATCAAATACCTGACCCCTACCCTCGCTTATGTGGTAGAGGTTTCCGGCGCGATGGGACATGGAAACCCTAGATTTCCCGCACTTGGGTAGCTGTCATCATGGCGGGGCAGGTAAACCCCACTTTCCCCTCACTTGGATGGCTCCCATCGAAATGAGGCATGGAATCCCCAAGTTCCAGAGACAGACCAGGCAAGCGGTTTCCACCCCACCATGAAATGGAAACCCTGAGCTCGCAAGATTTGGGAGGTTCTTCATCGTTCCACAACATGGAAACTGTGAGTTCCATAAAATTTGGCGATTTCGGTCATGTTGCGACATGGAAACCCAAGTTCCCTGTGCCAGGACTGTGGTTTTTTCCCGGGCAGGAGATGGAGACCCCAGAGGTTCCCCGAATTAGAAAGTTTCCCTCATGCTACGAAACAGAAAGCCCCCGGGTTTCGTGGACTTGGGCGGTTCTCTGTCGTTCCGTAGCATGGAAACCCGAGATCCCTGCACTGAGGTCGCAGTTTCTGTCATGGTGGGACATGGAAGACCTCGGGGTCACGGTTTCTGTCATGCCATGGAATGGAAAGCCCCGTGTTTAGTAGACTTGGGGGGTCGTTCCTTTTTGCGCGATGACATGGAAACCCGAAGCTCCCCAAACTTGGGTGACCGTTCCTTGGCGCACGATGACATGGAAACCTGAAGCTCCCCAGACTTGTGCGGCAGTTTTAGCCGCGACACAAGCGACATGGGAACCCTGCGTGTCACACCCCCAAGTCTACGGTAGCCTTTCAACCATACTTGGTGAGGTGCAGCGCCACTGAACACTTTCTTTTCACCAATACTTATGTTCATGGATTACACCTAACCATTAGTCTACTTAGTTTGGTTTTCGCAACCAAGTATTATTATGTTTCCTTTATACCAATGAACACCCATACACATTCATTATCATCAACAATTATACATGAAGAACACACCTGCATAGTATAAAGGGAGGGGAAACTCCCTAAACAATGAGTCTGCCCGAATACAATATATTATTCAACTTTACAATGTTTACAAGGATTTACAAGTATACTTGGGAAACACCAAGTTGCATACTTAGCGAATTTTACAAATAGGCAACACCTCCACGTGCCAACCGAGTTCCTTGCCCAAGCTAGGCAGGCGCGCCCTCACATGAGCTGCCAACCACACTCCTCAACCGAACCTCATTTACCACTGCACGACGGGCGGGCGACCTCACCCGAGTCACCCAGCGTTTCCTTTTGCACGACGGGTAGGTGACCTACCCGAGTCACCCGAGACACCTCCATGTTTCTTCTTCCACGATGGGCAGGCGACCTGCCCGAGTCACCCTAGACACCCATGTCACATTGAACAACAGGCACCTTCCTTACCAGCGCCCTCACCCGATAACCAAAACTTGTGCGTATCTTGTGTGCTTGCCCAAGAGCGGGCGCATATATGCTCGTGCCTCTTTTGCGACCTACTCAACTACTTCGCACTTTTCTCTTGATCATTGAATGCTCATGTTCGAATGTCCATCTTAAAATGAATTCCAAGTGCTCCAACACCTTGCCATATTTATATGAGCAGTTGAGCGAGTCGCTGCCCAGGCCGACTTGACCACCGCGTGACAAAACGCCCTTACACATTGCAAACTTGCCATCCGATTGTTGGTCGGCCAATAACTCTTTGTTCAAGTCAGCCCGTGGGTTATGCCAAACACTCCCACACTATATACCAACCATCGCTCCACCTCTAATGTGCATTATACTTATGTCCCTTCGCACATTTCGGTCGTAGAGTTTGCACTTCGCACCGATGGGAAGAAACCGAACCATAGGTCCTTACACCACGTTTCCCAGACTTGGGTAGCAATTTTTGTTGTGATGCAAAATGGAAACCCCGTGTGTGTCCATTGACTTAGGTAGCAGTTTCCATCGCGCCACAAAATGGACGCCCCGAGTTCCCTAGACTTTGGCTGCTATGACATGGAAATCCGAAGTTCCATAGACTCTTGATCGATTCAGGGAGTGTTGTGACATGGAAACTGCGAGTTCCCCAGACTTGGGCAGTGGTTTAGAAACACCCCAAGTTCCCAAGACTTGTGAGCTGGTTTGCATCTTCGTGGAAACCCTAAGTTCCCCGCGTTGGGGCATTGCTGAAAACCCCGCGTTTCCATCGTGTCGTAAAATGCGGAAACATGTGGTTCCATCAAGGGCGGGACATGGAAACCCCAAGTTTCCCAGGCTTGGGCGCCATGGTGCGACATGGAAACCCTGAGTCCCCACAGGCTTGGGCACCGCCGGTTTCGGTCGTGGTGCGAGATGGAAATCCCAAGTTTCCCCAGGCTTGGGCACCAGGGCGCAACTTGGAAACCCCAAGTTTCTGCAGGCTTGGGTGCCATTTGTTTCGGTCGTGGCACTACATGGAAACCCCAAGTTTCCCCAGGCTTGGGCACCGGGGCGTGACATGGAAACCCCAAGTTTCCCCAGGCTTGGTTATCGTGGTGCAACATGGAACCCCAAGTTTCCCCATGCTTGGACGCGACTTGGAAACCCCAAGTTTCCCCAGGCTTGGGCACCACCGGTTTCGGTCATGGCATGACATGGAAACCCCAAGTTTCTGCAGGCTTGGGCATAACCGGCTTCGGTCGTGGTGCGACATGGAAACCCCAAGTTTCCCCAGGCTTGGGCACGACCTGGAAACCCCAAGTTTCCCCAGGCTTGGGCACGACCTGGAAACCCCAAGTTTCCCCAGGTTTGGGCGCCACCAGTTTTAGTTGTGGTGCGACATGGAGACCCTAAGTTTCCCCAGGCTTAGGCGTCACGGTGCGACTTTGAAACCCCAAAATTTTTTGTGCCAGGTGGAAGCCCCAAGTTTTAGGCGCGACATGGAAACCCAAAATTTTTGGCGCGACATGGAAGCCCCAAATTTAAGGCACCAGGTGGAAACACCAAATTTTGGGCGACGGGGTGCAGCATGGAAACCCCAAATTTTGGGCGCCGGGGTGCGACATGGAAACCCCAAAATTTTGGGCACCATGGCATGACATGGAAACCCCAGTTTTCTCAGGCTTCAGCGCCTTTTCCATCGTGGCGTGGAAACCCCAAATTTCCTGCCCCCAAGCAATTAAAAATTGTCGTCTGGAGGAAGAGGCAAAGGTGCGAGTGTGGGAGGGTTGCGCAGATTTGTTTGTGACAAGAGCGAAGCTCTGAATCGAGGTGACCAAGGGCTGAATGTCAGTGGATTGTGGTAGCAAGGCCACTCTGCCACTTACAATACCCCATCGTGTATTTAAGTCATCTGCAAAGGATTCTTCACAATGACTGTTTGGAATTGAACTTCAAAGCTGCCTCGACT
Organism: Pinus taeda; assembly: GCA_000404065.3. NCBI lineage: Eukaryota > Viridiplantae > Streptophyta > Pinopsida > Pinales > Pinaceae > Pinus > Pinus taeda. Next base: position 101,409 of record APFE030676026.1, on the reverse strand, counting down.
GAGATGCTTCACGGTCGTGGTTTGCAAATGACATGGGCCCCTGGGGGCGACAAAGCGACACACCTACTGCGGGTCGAGATACAGTCAAAGATTTACATGCACCACTTCTAGTGTGGATTCTGACTTAGAGGCGTTCAGTCATAATCTGACACATGGTAGCTTCACACCACTGGCTTTTCAACCAAGTGCGATGACCATTTGTGTGAATCAATGGTTCCTCTCATACTAAGTTGTATTACTATTTTGGTGCGGTTCATCAGTAGGGTAAAACTAACCTATCTCACGATGGTCTAAACCCAGCTCATGTTCCCTATTGGTGGGTGAACAATCCAACACTTGGTGAATTCTACTTCACAATGATAGGAAGAGACAACGTCGAAGGATCAAAAAGCAACGTCGCTATGAACACTTGGCTGCCACAAGCCAGTTATCCCTGTGGTAACCTTTCTGACGCCTCTAGCTTCAAATTCTGAAAATCTAAAGGATCGGTAGGCTACGCTTTCACTATTTGTATTCGTACTGAAAATCAAAATCAAGTGAGCTTTTACCCTTTTGTTCCACATGAGATTTTTGTTCTCGTTGACATCATCTTAGGACACCTACATTATCTCTTAACAGATGTACCGCACCAGCCAAACTCCCCACCTCACAATGTCTTCCACCCGGATCGACCTGCTGAAATGTTCCTTAAGGCCAAAAACAGGGGCAGTGCCCCATCTCCACCCCATCTAATAAATAAAATAATGTTAAAGTAGTGGCATTTCACTTGTGCTAAAAATGGCTCCCACTTATTCTACACCTCTCAAGTCATTTCACAAAGTCAGACTAGAGTCAAGCTCAACAGGGTCTTCTTTCCCCGCTGATTCTACCAAGCCCATTAACTTGGCTATGTTTTCACTAGATAGTATATAGGGACAGTGGGAATTTTGTTAATCCATTCATGCATGTCACTAATTAGATGACGAGGCATTTGGCTACCTTAAGAGAGTCATAGTTACTCCTGCCGTTTACCTGCGCTTGGTTGAATTTCTTCACTTCAACATTCAGAGCACTGGGCAGAAATCACATTGCGTCAACATCCACAGGGACCATCAAAATGATTTGTTTTAATTAAACAGTCAGATTCCCCTTGTCTGTACCAGTTCTGAGTCGACTATTTGACGCTTAGGGAAAAGCCCCCGACAGGGGGCATTCTACGCCCATAGCCCAATCAGCACACGACTGCCTACTCTCGCCATGAGAGAAGCTTGGGCAGACTGCTAACAACCCACGTGTTGAGGGCACAGACTCCTAGGCCCAACCCTTAGAGCCAATCCTTTTCATGAAGTTACGGATCTGTTTTGCCAACTTCCCTTACCTACATTGCTCTATTGACCAGAGGTTGTTCACCTTGGAGATCTAATGCGGTTATGAGTAAGACCGAGCATGAATGGTACTCGGTCCTCCAGATTTTCAAGGGCCATCGAGGGTGCACCAGACACTACAAGATGTCTGGTGCTCTTCCAGTTGCTGGACCCTATCTCTAGGTGAACCGATTCCATAGTGGGAAAGTTGTTAAAAAGAAAATATAATTCTTCCCAGGGCCCCCGACGACTTCTCCGAATTTCCTAACATTTCCGCCCATCGCCATGTCCCAGTTTGAGAATATTAACCCGATTCCCTTTCGATGCTCATGCAGAGTGCACCCTTTATACAAGGCTTCCCCATCTCTTAGGATCAACTAACCCATGTCCAAGTGTTGTTCACATGGAACCTTTCCCCACTTCAGACTTCAAAGTTCTCATTTGAATATTTTCTACTACCACCAAGATCTGCACTAGAGGTTGATACACCCAAGCTCACGCCTGATGTTTCTCAATGACCCCCGCATCCTCCTACTCATCGGAGCCAAGCAATTGCTCTGACGGTTGAGTATAGATTGCGCGCTTTAGCGCCATCCATTTTTGGGGCTAGTTGATTCGGCAGGTGAGTTGTTACACACTCCTTAGCGGATTTCGACTTCCATGACCACCGTCCTGATGTCTTAAACGACCAACACCCTTTGTGGGATCTAGGTTAGCACACAATTCGGCACCGTAACTTGACTTTCGGTTCATCTCGCATCGCCAGTTCTACTTACCAAAAATGGCCCACTTGGAGCTCTCGATTCCACGACGCGGCTCAATGGAGTAGTCGTACCCTCTTACCTATTTAAAGTTTGAGAATAGCTCGAGGGCATTATGCCCGCGATGCCTCTAATCATTTTCTTTACCCGATAAAACTCGTGCATGAGCTCCATCTATCCTGAGGGAAACTTCGGAGGAAACTAGTGACTAGATGGTTCGATTAGTCTTTCACCCCTATACCCAAGTCAGATGAACGATTTGCACGTCAGTATCACTACAGTCCTCCACCAGAGTTTCCTCTAGCTTCACCCTGCTTAGGCATAGTTCACCATCTTTCGGGTCCCAACAGGTGTGCTCGCACTCGAACCCTTTGCATAAGCTCAAGGTCGGTCAATGATGCCCCCCCTAGAGAGGGGATCTCTCCCGTCAGCTTCCTTGCACCTTGCAGGTTTTCAAACTCGCTGACTCAAACACATGCTAGGCTCCTTGGTCTGTGTTTCAAGATGGGTCGAATGGAAAGCCCACCAACCAACACCACGAGCGCGGAGGTGCAAACGGCCCGCCATACGGGCACACACTTCATTCCTCAACCACTATAGAAGCAAACCGACATGCAGTAATCCACCCATGCTTGTGACGATGCAGCAACCCGTGTTGGTTTGCACCTCAAGTAGAGTGGCGGACTAGCCTGAGACATTCCGCATTCGACCGAGACGCATTGACAGCCTCCATCAGCTTCCCTCCTGACAATTTCAAGCACTCTTTATCTCTCTTTTCAAATTCATTTTCATCTTTCCCTCGTGGTACTTGTTCGCTATCGGTCTCTCGCCCATATTTAGCCTTGGATGGAATTTACCACCCAATTAGGGTTGCATTCCCAAACAACCCGAATCGTCAACAACGCCTCGTGATGTGGTAGGGTCCCGGGCCAATGGAGATGTCACCCTCTCAGGCACCCCCTTCCAAGGGACTTGGCCCAGGTCCGCCGCTGAAGACGCTTCTACAGACTATAATTCAGGTGATACTGCTGCTCGATTTTCATGTTGGGATCTTCCTGGTTCGCTCACCGCTACTAGGGGAATCCTTGTAAGTTTCTTTTCCTCTGCTTAATTATATGATTAAACTTAATAGGTGTTCTTTCTTTAGCTGAGGTTGCAAAGTTGGAGCTAAATCCACCCTACCCGATGGGAGGACAAGAGAGAGCAAAGCAAGTTCTAGCAATGCCACACAAAGCCCGCATCAGCTAATGCCTACTGCCAATCCAAGGGGAGAAGATCATTGCTCGCTGACACATGCCACGATACATCCCATGAGGTATTTCAGCCAACTGCACTGCATTGGGCATAGACGACTAGCTCCACTGCTCCCTAGCATATTGCAGGGAGCGCATTTGAATGGGATGAGATGCCCAGATAGACGTGCCCTCGACCAAGGCCTCGGGCACAAATTGGGTTCAAACTTGATGATTCATGGGATTCTGTAATTCACACTAAGTATCGCATTTCATTACATTCTTCATCGTAACAAGAGCCAAGATATTCGTTTTCGAGAGTCGTTTCCACATATTACCAAAAAATCAGCCACAACACTGAATAGGGGCACCCCCCACAACAAATGAAAATCCAAGGGCGAAAAGGAGGAAAAATGCACGAGAGAAAGAGAAATAAAGGTGCCTACCCCCCTCAAAGGAGGAGGCTCGAAAAGGGAACAATCTCCTCGAGCCCCACGCCCTCACAAAATGGGGGGAAATGCATGGAAAAGCAATCGAGAAGGACTAGGGTGGCCACCCCTGGAGCTCGCGCTGCTTTTAGTCCTTCCCGAACACTAATCCATAACAATTCCCCCTTTTCTCTATAAAGCTAGGGACTGAAAGGAAGAAGGGAAGAAAACAAGGTGAAAGAAATAGAGATCAAACGTGGCTACCAGCTCACAAGGGGAGGCTCAAACAAAGCACAAGCCTCCCAAGCCTCGTGCCTCTACAAAAAGGGGGAATTGAAGGGGACGATGATCAAGGAGGACTAGGGTGGCCACCTCGGGAGCTCACACTGTGATTCGTCCTTCCCGAACACCAATCCACAATAATGCCACCTTTTCTCCATAAAGCTAGGGGTCAGAAGGAAGAAGGGAAGAAAACAACATGAAAGAAAGGGACATCAACCATGGTTACTAGCTCACAAGGGGAGGCTTCAAACAAAGAACAAGCTTCCCCAACCATGTGCCTAATCAAAAAGGGGGGAACTGCAGGGGACAATGATCGAGAAGGACTAGGGTGGCCACCCTGGGAACTTGCACTACATTTCGTCCTTCCCCAACACCAATCCACAACAATCCCACCTTTCCTCTATAAAGCTAAGGGCCAAAAGGAAGAAGGGAAGAAACCAACATGAAAGAAAGAGAGATGTCAAACGTGTCTACCGGCTCAGAAGGGGAGGCTCAAATAGAGAACAAGCTTCCCCAACCCCGTGCCTTCACAAAAAGGGGGGAACTGCAGGGAATGGTGATCAAGAAGGACTAGGGTGGCCACCCGTGAACTCGCACTGCGTTTCATCCTTCCTGAACACCAATCCACAACAATCCCTCCTTTTCTTCGTAAAGCTAGGGGCCAAAAGCAAGAAGGGAAGAAAACAACATGAAGGCAAGAGATATCAAACGTGGCTACCGGCTCACAAGGGGAAGCTCAAACAAAGAAAAAGCTTCCCAAACCCCACGCCTTCACAAAAAGGGGGAAACTGCAAGGGACGGTGATCAAGAAGGACTATGGTGCCCACCATGGGAACTCACACTGCTTTCGTCCTTCCTGAACTCCAATCCACCACAATCCCACCTCTCCTCCATAAAGCTTAGGGGCAAAAGGAAGCAGGGAAGAAAACAACACCAAAGAAACAAAGATCCCAAGAAAAGAGGGAAGCTCAACAGCACGCAGAGTAGATGTCCGCTAACCAAAAAGAAATCAAAGAAGGCACCCAATCAAAAAGCATCCCACCTCTTCACACCCTCCCACCTACATTACGCTTAACACCCTTTCTATCTTTACAACATAACAAACAACAATCAAACAACCGAGCAAATAAATCACAACCTAAAATTGACCACCAAAAAAGACAAGGGCCACGATGAGACCAGTGTCTAGAGCACGTTACTAAAAGGTAAACAATCCCCCAACCCAGCACAAGGCTTCAAACGACAAATAGACTACCCGGCACAAGGCTTGAAATGAAAAATAGACTACTAATAACAAACCCACCCCACTGTTGCACCCCTCCATGTACAAAACATCCAACAACCTTTCTACTGAGAAAGTCAACGGGGGTCAAGAATCAAACTCCAAAGAGGAGTGGTCATGGGTCGACACTCAAAGCTGGAGAAAGCCACAGGCCACAAATATATCGATGGTGCAAGGCCACTAAAGGGAGGGATACTCGCAAAGTGCACACCATGAAACAAAGAAATGACCAAGTCCCATAAAAAACCCACAATCCAAAGGGAGGAACAAAGACACAACCCGCTACTTCTTTTTCCCTTAGAAGGGGAGTGGCTCATGAGAGGACAAGGAATTTCCATGACGGCAAAGGCACGAGATAACATTGCCACCCTCATGCCCATTGGCTGGGAAAATTACGATCTCGATGGAGCTCAGACCGAGGGAGGGGTTTTTCATTACCTGGACACCCAACCCTTCCGCGAGGGCATGTCAAGGCATGGTCGGGAGGGACTAGGGTGGCCAGCCCAACAGGTTGAACCGCTCTTCATCCATCCCTTACTGACCCCACCCCAAAAATTTCCCCTCACAGAAGGTTTAAACTACTAGGCGCGTGCACAACCACTCCGTCGACCCAACCACCAGCAAAAAAGCTCACCCAAGCAAACACATCAACCACCACCGCCTTTTCGAGAGAACCAACCATGGAAGCCGGAACCCTTGGCCCATTCCTTCCAATGAAAAAAAGATCAAGAACCACCACTCCGAATGAGTCTAAATTTATCCATCGTATTTCCTGAGCACCTCAACCGCATCAAACATGCCCAGCTAAACAGATCGTCGGAAGGGCTCCCAAGAAACAAGCTTCTGAACCCCCCATAGAAACATATTGGGGGAAAGAAAAACAAAGGATGGGTGGGACAAGCATAAGCATGGCTTGCAAGCACACACAAAAAAACAAGCGTTACCTCAAGACAAACAAGCAACAATGTTCCCACCAAACACCAAACCCGCTCCCCTAGAGACATAACACACAGTCCCACATTCCAATCAAAACCCAACCAACCCGAACCAAAAAAGGAAACCCCTGCTATCAATGATCCTACCGTAGGTTCACCTATGGTAACCTTGTTATGACTTCTCTGTTGTGGAGGTAAATCCCCTCTGCGGACAGAGGTGATCCCTACTAGCCCAAATGGGGTCTAGCAACAATCAAACAATGCTAACACGCAAGCTCCTAATTGAAAATTAAAGACTGATGATGAGGGCCTACCTGGATTCCAATACTAGTACTTGTAGAAGATTCTTCGCTCCCATTCCTTTGCTCTGGCTGGTCACAATCCCCACAATCCTCATGAACAGACACCTGCACATGCAAAGAATGACACAAATACAAGCATAAAATCCAATAAATGCAACTATATATCAGTCAGAAAGAATATAACTCAATCATCATTACAAAGACAATAAGAGTGGAACCATAATGATAGTCGTCTATTATTATTGATAAACAAAGAAGAATACAACCATAGTTATGACATCAGATCCTCCTTTGGCTAGGTGATCAGCATCACATGCCTTACAAAGCTTGTTGGGAATAGGGAACAAGCCTCTCTCTCCTTAGTTACTCGGACAAGAATCTCCTCACTTTAGATTTAGCCTTATGGGAATGAAGAAGGCTTCTTATAGCATTAGCTTAGAAATTGTCAGACTTTGGGACTTAGAATTTGGAACTAGGAGACTAGCTTGTCAAAGGAAAAAGGACAAGCTTTTATAGATAGAGGAGAAGGAGTTAGGGTCATCCAAAAGATTCATGGGATTGGCTTTATCACTAAGAAGCTTCCATGAGCAGTGGAGAACTACTTCCCTTCTATAGAGATTCGAAGCCAAACTGAACTAACTCAAAATGGAATTAGTTCATGAATAGGTTAGGAAGAAACTTCGTAAGTTTTTTTTTGTTAAAACCTTTACCCAGCTGGGCTGGTGCGAGTGTGAATCTGAGATAGAGCATCAGCTAGCATGCCCTCTTTGGAGGATTTCCACCATTGGTGCAAGTGATACATAGTGGAACTGCGCCAATGGAAAAAGGGCTATTTTTATAGGTATTTTGTAGAAGGTGTCTTCAGGGCATATGAAGTACATACTTAAGGGGATACCATACAAGTGTTTTCAAGTTATGTCACTTCTCACAGATCCCAGAATGAGTCCTCTAATATGTGGGAGAATGGGTAACAGGGACGGTGACAAATTACTGTGTAACAAATGCCCCCTAAAGCATGAGGCCCGAGAGAGAGAGGGGTGAAATGCTTTACAAGAACATGGCCGACTGAAAACACCGCCGCCGGAGAACCTACGCGAAGAAGTACAACTGATACCTTAAGTACATGATGTATGTGGTATGGGTGCAGCCATCCATCGCAGAGTACATAAAAATCCAGATCCAAGGTATGGGCACAGCCATCCAATAAGGATCGATAAGTAGACTCAGGCATGGTCGTAGCCATCCAGTGAATGAGTCGTGTAATGATCATAATAATCCACAAAATCACAACCTAGATCTCAATAGACAAAATCTAGAGTCTTGTGCTCCATCTCGACCCGGACAAAGTACAAGTTCAAGAATGCGAATATGGGAGTCAAAGTCGAACATGCAAGAACATCGTCTGATTACCAGTCAATGATGAAAACTGTTAACAGACGCAAGAGGTACCACCAATAATGACAATGGTCCTTAAGATACTATAGGTACAATCCACGGCGTGTGAATCAGTGAGCCAGCATTGAACACCCGTAGAATCATTTGATTGGAGGCCAATGATGCAAACCTCATGTCGAACACAAAGAACCTGCCATTGAGGCTTGCAGGCTCCAAGGCACCTGAAGGGAGTCTCTAGGTCAACTTCCTGGATAATGAGCTGAAGTCGACAGGAAGCGACCTTGATCGAAGGTAGGACATAGTGTTTCCCACATTATCAACATGAGACAGAGAAAGATAAGATGTTTGTGAATCAGAGTTATGTGAGGTATCACGGGGAGGTTGAATATTCTGCAGAGCTCAACTTCTATTGAACATATTGGCATCACGACAGTGTACTTGGCAGTATTCAACATCAAATGATCAAGGGTCATGGTGACAGGGCAATGAGCAGATGAGAGGTTAAACAGGATAACCCAAACCCATGGAGGCAAGTGTAAATACAATATGAGACGTCCCCACCCAGAAACGAATGCAGACAAGTGCCATGTTCAAGAGCGACATACTGCCGACACAACGATAATTGTGGTTCCATTTTCCCCACCATTTCTGGTAAGTACCCCAGTTATTTCTTGATGACAAGCTTGATGGGGATAGCATATGCTTTAAAGGCATCATTTTGATGGAATCCAATGTCATTAAGTATTAATGAGTTTGACAAAGGAAGAACTCGGTGTCTTTTCATGTTTAGAGAGTTTGAAAAGACAGCAGAAAAGGAAACTCGAAGGGTGTCCTTTTTCGTAAAGTTGTGTCTCTCGAGCCCGAAAAAGTATAAAACAATGCTCGAAAGAACCGCCCAATCATTACGATCAAGGAGTACTTTTCATAAGTAGTGATTTCGATCTGAAAAAGTAGAAAAGTGATCGAAACCGCGTCGTTTCGTAACCATTAACGAACCTGAAACGACAAGGGTCCAATGATCTTTTCGTTTCTACATGGTCAGAAAAGGGTTTAAAGACGATCGCCTCTCATTCACATTTAACGAGTCAAGAGGAATAACTCGACATTATTTTCATGTTTAGAGAGTCAAAAAAGAGCAAAAATGTGACTCTAGAGTGACTTTTTCGTGTGTTTACCGAGTCCGAAAAAGTATAAAATACAACTCGTTTCATCGCCTAAGCCGCACAAACACCTGCCGCTGCACAAACACCAGCATAAAATCCATTTTCTACACAAATATACATTAAAATATTCATAAAATGACTTTTAAAACCTATTGAGGGTCAAAGAAGCTATAAAATAGGTGAAAATGGTAAAAACAAGAAATTACTTTTCACCTTTACCTCATTGAGAGTGACATTAGTGCTTTTGGTGTGCAATCTTCAGGCAACGATTGCGACAAATCTGGGTGACCATTCAGAGTACCGTCAGTTCTAGGTAAGAGGCCTCTTCCCCTCATCCATTTTTGTCCGTTTCAAATTTGCTTTAGATTGTTTTTTCATCCTCTATGGGGGGGGATTTCAAAAATAAGGGTTGTGCCCATTAGCGCGGGTTTCGGGCACGGACCCGTGCCAATGGGGAAAGTTTCTACCAAGGCTCGTGCCAACGGCTGCATGCACTTTTTCCTCAAATTTTAACAATTCTAAAGCAAATTTCACTGCATTTTTAAATTTCCCAAGGATCTAATTCAATTTTTTGGCCTTGTGATTGCAGTAAAATATACAAAAATGGTACTCCAATGGAAAGAAAGAGAACATGACCAAGTAGACACATTGGCCCTAGCAGATGAAGACTGCATGGGAGCTCTTTGAGCTTGCGGGCTCAAGAAATACTTCCTTCTGTCTTATCTATGAGCTCAGCCAGATCTCTTGCAATATTTGATCAACTTATGGGATGAACAGGATCAAGTGTTCCGCATACGGGACCAAGTACTGGAATTAGACATGTCTAACATCTATTTCCTCACTAGACTGTCGCGTAGAGGGTTGGTGTCCCGATTGACTGGCAGTAGGCCATCCTGGGAGAAGATGGAGGAGGTGAAGGCTCGCGTTTTCCCATGGGTAAGATATGGGTTGGGTAGCTCTAAAGTGGATATCCCCACTGTTCAGGACCTAACACTCAAATCTATATTATTCACCATCACATGAGCTGCAGGGGCACATGTGCCCCATGAAGCCACGAAGAATCACCTGATACTGGCGACAGAGTGTCTTAACCCTACGGTCTTCAATTGGGCATCATTAGTGATGAACAATATGAAGAGGTAGCTGACAAAGGCCAAGTGCGACAAGCTGCAACAGTTCGGGTACGGCTCCATCTTGGTGACGTTCTTCTTGGAATGTGTGCCAATCTTCCAGGGCCAAGGGGCCTTTGTTCGTGACCCGGCACCTCGAGAGCCAAGGATGGCTCGTTGGGTGGCATTGATGCCAAGAGGGGGGGCAGTCAGCAGATGTCATTTAGACCTGAGTTTTTTAGGTGGCTTCGCCACCAACTGATCGTGGTGGAGGACTGGCCGTATGCGGGGACGGACTTCACCGGTGACCCTGACCTCCCACTTCCAGAGGAAGAGGACTGGGATGAGGAGATAGGTATGACCTCATTTTAATTTTGCGTTTTTTATGATTTTTTTTGTCAATACATGCTTGTTCTAATAACATTTATATGCCTATGCAGATGTTGGCCCAGAGCATCTAGCTGGCATGTCTCCCATTGCGAGGAGACACCAGGCTGATGCAAGGGATCCTCAGGAGGAGGGTGGTGATAGAGGAGAGCTCATTTAAAACCTCGAGGCTATCACTCGAGGGATCCCGGATTATGCTCGGCGAGAGGATGTCTCGCTAGCATACCAGAGACACACGGTGGGGGTGCCGACTCGCATCCACCAACTCCTGAGACATTTAGTGTGAGCGATGACATGCTACCATGAGCACCACCGGGACTAGATATCTAGGCTTTATTTTCTATGCATATTTTTTGAGATACATGTTGTCTCCGGATGTACTAAGACAAACATGTATTATTTTTAATGATGCACGCGGTGCAAACATTTGGACACACACACACACACACACACACACACACACACACATATATATATATACATATGTTTTATGGTTTATTGTGTTTTATGCTTCTTATTCTATTTTAAATCACATGTTATGAAAATGCCTGTCCAATACATAATTAGCTAATGCATCGGTTAATGTATTAAATCGTCTTGGAATATGTTGATAAGTAATGAAATCAAAATCCCTTTCTAACAACTTAATATGTAAATACAACCTTAAAATCTGATGGTCTCTGATGGAATAACACCCATTGAGTTGGTGGATGACAATCTGAGTCCAAGTTCACAACCAATGTTCGAATACTAAGGTTTATTGCCTCAGCTAGTAATTCAATCACAGCACTATACTCAGCAACATTGTTCGTGGTACAATCTAGACAAACCCCTTGAAGGTCTACTAACTCACCATGAGGATCGTAGATCACCCATGCCGCAGAGGACAAGTTGCATGTACTGTGGGAGGCACCATCAGTGAAACCAACATAAGGCGAACTAGACATCTATCCAAGAAGCAAAAAGAACACAATAAGTGGAAATCACGCCAACACATCAAAACAAAACATGAAAAAATGCACACACAACACACTTGTTGAAATCACACGTATGTACAAAAAGTAAAGTGCACACATGATACTTATTCAAGTCAAGCCCATTTCGGGACTTACCCTATTTCACTGCTGCGTAACCGGCCCAAATAGAGTAGGCGTCATCTCAGCCCGTTTTGTAAAATGATCAATGGCACTGATCATCTGCCCATGACCCCCGGCCGAGCGAGGGTTACAATCTAGATGATCAATGCCCCCTTTTGCAAAGGGGCCGAAGGTAGCAACAGTGTGCAATGGGGGATCAGAACGAGTAGAAACCAAACCAAGCGAAGCAAGGTTCGGAGGTGGGAGCAAGAAGACACCCATGAGGGCGGGATCTTTAAAGAGCCTGGTTCCCACACACTCAAAGGGAAGAGAGGTATGCTCCACAAAAGGCACATTACCTTCAGAAGAAGAAGCGAAGAAGGAGAGATGGTCTACCGTGACAATTTTCCCCTGATGAGGGAAACGAATGACACGAAAGAGGGATGAATCTACGGCACGCATGGCATATGTCCAGCTCCGGCCCAAAAGGAGGTTGTAAGTAAGATTAGCATCGACAACTTCAACTTCCACTTCAACGATCTTCCCTTCCAAAGTAATCAGCAATCGTTGGAGGATACCATAAGGGCGAGATTATCTCCCATCAAAGGCTTCCAGTTTCGTTGGAGACTGACTCAAAGTCAGAGACCCAATAGCCTTCCAACATGCAACAAACATAATGCAAGTTGAAGCGCCTTCATCAATAACTATACGATGAATCGTTTTTGAATTGATGATGACCTGAATGAGGAAGGCAATCTGGTGAGGCAGTCTCAATACATGGCTCTCGAGATCAAAAGTGATCAAATTCGAGTCGGCCGGGTCGATGCCACCGATGGCCAATAGCAAGGACTTCCTCTGGGGGGGTAGCTCTGGAGAACCTCTAAAGTGGACATAGCTGATGGACCCTTAGTTAAGTCCTCAATGATGCTATAGTGCTGGGCAACACAAGAATTTGCTTTGTAAGAAAATCTCCAGAGTACACCTTTAGGAGGGGGTCGAATAGGTGTCTCAGTGCTAGGTCTCTCAATATGGAGCGGACCAGAACTGGATGGAGGAGTGCTTGAGGGGACCTCAGGCTCCTTCCCAGCGGATGACAGATATTCCTTTGCTCGAGTCGTAATATCAACGGGAATTGTTCCAGCCATGAACACTTGGGAACCAAAGGGAGAAGAAGACAACGATGGGTCAACCACATTTTGTGTTTGCTGTGAAGAAAAAGGTTCTTTAAGAACTGTACGAATCCCAGGAGCACCTTTCAATAAATGACTAACTCTAGATCACCTTGGGCAGTCTTTGGTATAGTGATCCTTGTCACAGATAAGACAAGGATACTTCGGTTTACGTTTGGCTCCTTCCTCGGGTGGAGGTTTAGGGGAGTCCTGTTTGGGTTGTTTAGATTTATTCTTTGCTTTCCCCTTCTTCTTTCCTTTCGAGGCTTTATCCACCGTGGTGGACTGGACGACATTGACCTCGGAAGTATTTCTGGAATTAGATACACCCTAATAAGTGTTTTCGTTTGAAGCATTCAATTTTTGCTTCCTAGGGTTCGCGGATGATTTCTTCGAAGACAGATTTACAGAGCCAATAACACCTTCAATAGATGGCTTTGGCAAAGCTTTGGATGTTCGGGGTCTCGGGTGTTGAGGGATTTTATCCCCTAAGGCTCTTGGGTGGAACCCTATTAGACTGAAAGTTGTCTAAATCAAGAAACATGCACACACACAGCCATTATGCTAGAAAAATATATTTCTAAAGTAAGAAGGACGTACCTCAGGTCCTACGTTCGGGTAGTTCCTCAAGGGTCCAAACCCTTCTTCTCATCCCTTCCGCTCCTTTGCCCTGCAAAACCAACAATTCCAAAGAATGCAGCAGTATATGGACAAATATTTATATGAAAATCATCTTTATGTTATACAAGAAAGGAGTTAGTTATAAATTTTTAGACATCCATTCATACATGAAATTCAAACATGAAAATCATTAACATAAAGAAAGAAGCATATCAGGAACAAGACGTGTTTCTTTATTAGACAAATAGAATAGTACAAAAAAGAGCAATATCACCTAAATAACTTCTGCAGGCTCAAAGCTCAGCCTCCTTCTGGATCCGTCCCGCCTCAAGCCTCTAGTAGGTCTCCTTCCAATACTCACTCCAAGATGTCATAACTAAGGGATGAACATCAAATCATAAGGAAACAAGGGTTTCCTATACAAAATGGGGGAAGTACAGAAGGCACAAGGGTCTTCAGACCTGATCAGGGGGAAATCTCAGTATAATAACCTTTCTCTATATTCTCTCCTTCTTAGGCCTTCCCTTTGGTGCCTTTTTATACCAATTCAAAGTAGTTTTTTAGTTAGGAATTGGTTGGGGACAGTTGAGGCCACGGGCACTAACAAGTGATCAGCAGGTAAAACCCGTGATCTCCACCCGAAAATAAGGAGTTTTATAATTTTTTAAGTGTTTTAATACATATATACGGGTTGGGTATATATGAACCTACATATACACGCATTTAACTCAGGCCAATGTCGCGTACAGGAAATAAAACACTGTTTTTTAGATTTTGGACTAGGTCTGGAAGGAGGGGTTGCCCTAGGCCATGAGTGCGGCATCACAAACCATAATAGTGAGATTTGGAGCTATAACAGATGCCCCCTAATATATGAGGTCAGAAGGGATACATGATGGCCGAAATATATTAAGAAAGTACATGGAAAGGAAATCTGCCAAAAACCGAGGACTTCACCAAAATTCAGCCTGCCAAGCCACAAAAGAAGATCAGAAAGAAACACTGTCTGAGGCCGGCATACCCATGCTCAGAGAAAGAAAAGCATGTCCGCATATCAAGTACAAGTGGATCCACTAAGTATACAAGTATAAATGACTGGAAAATACATAATGGATCATCTGATCATGATCAAACAAGTACATTGTCTGAATATCACATATAAACTATCAATGATGCTGGAAGATACAATGGATCACTGATATCAAAGACTGATCCCAAAAGGTACCAACTGAACATGATGGAAAAGGATGGTACTTCACTGAAAACTTAGGCGTCAGCATATAGAATGTTGCCATGAATGACTACAACATATAAAGTGGAATGGTATCAACTAGCAGCAATAGAAGCAACTGCCAAGTGAACCAATGAATGCTGATACAACCTGAGGTCTTCATCAACCGCCGTGGTACATTTCTACACCATGGGAATAAATGATCTGAAGTCGACCATGTGAGAAATTGTTTGATTACCAGTCATTGATGTATACCATTAACAAACGCGAGACTACTCACCGATAATGATAATGAGCGTCAAGGTACCCAGTACAAACTAACAAGTGCGAATAAATGAGATGAAGTCGATCACCTGTAAGAATCTATCGATCAGGAGACAATGATGGTTTCCCACTGTCGATAGTGAAGGATCTGCCACTAATGGCTGCAAACCCCAAGGTACTGCCAAATGGAATCTAGATCTTTGCCCCAGAGCAATGAGTCGGAGTCGATAGGGAAAGAGCCGCTAAAAGGAAGGCATTAAGGAATCCTTCATCAATCTAGCGCGAGTGTAACCCGTAGGCCAATAATGTGGAAGGAATCGGACAAAGAAATATGTAGTAACTGAACCGAGGTACGTTTCTGGCGTACACAAGATGTAACTAGCGCACGGAAAAAACCCTCTGAACCAACAAATAATGAAAGCTTACACAGAGGCGGGGTATCCACCAATAGGGTCAAATGGAAACCAAGGTACCGCACGAATCCCAACGTGTGATAATGTAAACTGATGTCAAACACAAGGGAAACCACTCAGTCAAAGACCCATGATACTAATCGATGCTGAGCACAAGGTAACCTATCAATAATGAAAATAGGGCCAGGGTGCAACTCTAGGCCTGCCCTCAGAGCAAGATGTCGTCGTCGATAAGGACAAGTCCCGCCAGCAAGAAGTCAATGGGGACCTTCTCAAAACAGCACGAGTAGAGGACCAATATAACTGATGTGATGTAAGACATGATACTGACAACTGGGATGGCCGACTGAAAAATGAGTCAAGGGACACTGCAGAGAGGCCGACTCAGGCTAACTTCCCTTGAAAAAAAGCACGACTCAATGTGACTATGGCAGCATATGATGAATCTGTATAACTTCGTCATGCAGGAGGCACGAACGAACCCTCCATATGATTGGAAGAGATAACCAATCGGGGGAGAACTGACTCAATAACAATGGTTAAGGCGAACCTAAGTCAAACTAAATCCCACCCAAGCGGAGGAGACTTTGTTTTGAGTGCTTTGTTCAAGGGCGACGCGACTGACTCTAGCTGCCAATAATAGATGGAAATACTGTCTCGTTCCCGCTTTTTTTGGAATATTTAATTTTTTTGTCTTTTTCTGTTAAGCTCGAAAAAGAATAAAAGAATGCTATGGTATAGTGGAAAGGACGAGTGTCGGTGAAACAGATGATCTAGTTCCTGGGAGGGGAACATTCCTATGCCCAATGCAGGGAGGTGAAAACTAGTCGGTGACACTCAAAGGTATGTCCTTTCCACGGGTCAAGGTATGTCAAGTTGTAGAAGTCAAAGGTATGCAAGGTTGATTTTTTGCAGACATCATGGTCAAAAGTTGGCTTAACCACGAGTCCAAGTGAAGCCGGCTCTAGGCCAAAAGGTGCAAATGGTCAACATGCAATGCAGCAGTACAACTCAACACGAAGGAGCCTCTAGGGTATAAGGCCAGAACAAAGCGAAGAAGCTGAGAGGAATGAGTCTTCAACGCATAAGTCATGGCGGGACTATAGAGGACTCCCGAGCCTACTCAAATTGAAACAGCATGGGCAACAAATGTCAGTGAGGTGCTAACTACGATGCCCATGTAAAGGATGGCTCTACCATTGTGTCATGATTTAAAAAATTGGCGAGTGAAGATGGCTTACGAACCATAACACGATGGGATCGACCCTATGGAAGATATATCGACTGATGGAGGCTAGTATGCATAATGCAATGGAAAAGTGATGTCCCTAACCTATATGCCAGTGAAAAAACGATACCTGCCATGACGGGTTAGCAATCATGGAACCATCTCGAAAAAGTCGAAAAATGTCCAAAATGCCCTGAAAAGCAAACCAATCTCGACACTCCAAGCTCCCAAGTTAAAATTCACATGAAACCAATCAAAATGAAAATTTGAAATTTTTTTGCATTTTCAAAACTTATAAATAGGATTTTGGACTCACCATTGTTACCGGTTGACTTGGAGAGCAAATGTTTGGAGCAAAAGGAGCAAATTCTTCGTACGTCGATTTCGACCGTTCAAATTCCACAAAATCTTCTAGGTAACCCTTACACTTAGCTTGCAATGCATTGTGATTAATTTTAAGGTTTTTGATTGATGTTTCACCGTTAAACTATTGACTAAAATTTCGTTGCGGTGTATACGCGGGTTGGTAATATGAAACCCGCGTACACGCGGGCCCTATACACGACTGTGTATATAGTATCCCGCGTATACGCCGCGAGCTAATTTAAATGAAAACTAACAGATGAAACCTCAATTTCTTTTCAGGATGCCAATCACATGGCGTGAAAGGGAACATGCAGCGGTTGATAATGAGGTTATGAACGATCCTTAAGCCTTAGATGCTTTACGAGGATGCGGCTTGCTCAAATTCTTCAAGCTGCCGAACATGAAAGCCAATGTGCGACTGCTTGAATTGCTCATTAGTTATTGGGATGTCGATGAGGAAGCTTTTATGATAGATCAGATGCCACTCAGAGTGGAAGTGGAGGACATATACTTTATCATGGGCCTTTCCCGAAGGGGAGAGGTAGTACAGTCCTGGGGCAGGACGCAAAGTAGCCTCACTATAGAGGACTATGTACATATATACTGCCCAGGACATCCCAAGAAAGTTGGGAGCTAGATATTCATTACAGACGTGGAGAGTTTATCACTCCGGATCATCCTGTTCAACATAGCTCGGGTGAATGGATCATCCTCACTACATCAGGTGTCAGGACTCAACATGAGTGTGGCAGTGGATTGTCTCAACACAGTGTTTGACTGGTGTACTGCTCTTCTGGCCAGCATGAAGAGCCAACTCACTTCCATTAAGAGGGGACAGACCAAAAACTTTGGTTATGGGACCATTTTGTGCACCTTCTTCTTCAAGAGGATTCCTGCACTCTGACCCAGGGTAGCAGTTTCCATCAGCACCCCACACGATCCACGTATGGGTCGGTGGGCTGATCTGATGAAACGTCTGGGGGTGGGGGGGTTCCTAGGACTACCTTCGACGATGATTTCTTCACCTGGTGGGATCATCATATCATCGCCGTCGATGACTACCCCTATTCTGGGCTGGACTTCCGAGGAGATCCAGACCTAGAATTACCGCTAGATGCAGCATGGGGCGAGATCGGTAAGAATTTTCAATTTTATGATTTTTTTGGATTTTTCAAATATAATGATGCAATTTGAAAAATATATATTTTTTGATGAGATTTAAATGACTGATATGATGATCATGATCCAGATATTGGGCCAGTGCGGCTAGATGGACTCCCGTGGCATAGACGACGCGGCCGAGGAGCCGAAGAGGTGGCTGCTGAGACGGAGAGGACTTTACACAATGTCCAGCAACACTTGACTAGACTGAGCTGTCGAGTACCGATGGCTGCTATAGAGGACCTTCCGGAGGATATGCAGCGTCATGTGGTTGGGATGCCACGTGACTGGGTTCGCACTTTTCGGCGTGTGGCCAATGCTATAGTGACCTACTTGGTCGCTCATCCTGAGCCAGGGCATTAGATATGCTGGATATGATTATGGGAATTTGAGTCCCAATTTTGTATATTTTTGGATGACATATGTACATTCAAGACACTTTTATGATGATATATATATATATACAGTTTGACTTTTTGATGCTTTTATTTTATGATGAATGATTGATATGCCAGTCTAATGCTTGATTAGCGATAGAATCAGCTAACCAATTATGAGATCTTGGAATGTGCAAATAATTAATATAAACAA
>APFE030676026.1:0-72434 GCA_000404065.3 Pinus taeda | reverse complement strand
CATTCCTACACCCCTCATCAAGGAAATCTTATATGGTTCTACGCCTTAAAGATGATGACCCTGTGCCTCCATATCCACTGCCTTGGGAGGATGCTGAAGGAGTTCTTTGTGATTGTGAGCTTGGTTCAAAGGAACCCCTTGATTTTTTTGATTTGTATTGGGCTTCCTCCTCCTCCCTTATGTATTTGGCTCTATCCGCTGTTGACACCGCTGCACAAGTTTTGATTCCTATTTGTTTGTCTCCATCCCATGGCCTTTTCTCGCAGAGGTGTCTTCTAGCACGGGTGTATGAACCTGTGTAATCAGTGTTGCAATGGGGGCAATGAAATTTAGTGGTTCCACCCCCTCTCCCTGTGAACATATTTCCACAATGGGGTTTGGTCTTGTTTAGTCTTTTGAGTGTCCTGTTCACCCTCCTCCATCTCCTCCTCACTGGGGTTTTCACCCATTTCACTTTCTCCAGCTTCTTCATTCCCCTCTCCAGTTTGGCCCCTCCGTTTCCTACTCTCCAGCACCATAATAACCATAAAAGGGACCAGGAAGAGGAAAATGCCCAGAAATATTGTGAGGTCCATGGTGTTTGATGTTTGTAGGGTTTTCATTCAACAATCTGCAAATTAATTTCATTTATTGGCATTAATTAACTTAATTTATTAATTTAATTGCAATTCATAATTTTAATACTCAATAAACTAAATTAAATTCCCTAAATTACTACCTAACTAAATAAAACTAGCTGCTAGATTAGCTAAATTGTTAACTTACTTACCTCTGCAGGCTTGCTCCTCGCTCCTTCCTCCTCGCTCCTCGCTCTTCTTTGCTCCAAACTCTTGCTCTTCAAGCTCCTCAAATTCTTCAAACATTCACAATGAAATGTTTTTATGCCCAAAGGGCCTTTTAAAACAATTTTTTTTTTATAAAATTCTAGTTTTTTTCGGGTCTGCGTTATTTTTTTCCGCCGACCCGCTCTCGGCCAGGTTAAAATCGCTCCCGGAGCGATTTTTTAAAGCCCGGGAGCGATCAGGAGCAATCGCTCCCCGATCGCTCCCGGGCTTTAAAAAGCGCTCCGGGAGCGACGGAGCGGCCGCTCCCTAGGTCGCTCCCGAAATCGGCAGGGAGCGAAATTTTTTGGAAGGGAGCGCGCTCCCGAAAATCGCTCCCGTCCGGGAGCGATTTAGGGAGCGCGCTCCCAAGCCGCTACCGCCCGGAGCGCGCTTCGGGAGCGGGTTCGAAGGGGGGGGGGCGTGCTCCCCCGCAACTATGGTTGGAGCGACAGATGCAATAGTTAGCAGCGCCAGAACTTGAGCAACGCAGAGCAGAGAGGCAATAATAGGTGGAGGCACAATGCAGAGCTTCAACAACGCAGTGGCTTCAAAAGACAACGTGGGACTAGCAGCATTCATGCTTTCAGCACCGACGTGTATCCACTAGATACTTGTCCAGTTTTGGGTGTTTTCAGTTGCTTCTCTTAGCAACTGAATTCCAGTACAAATGCAATGTTGGCAGTGGTAGTGTTAGGAGAATAGCAGATGCAACATTTGAGAGTGAGCTGTAGTACAGAGGTAACATTGGCAGTGGTGGTGGCATTGTCAAAGGCAAAAGTACAGTTGCAACAACAACGCAGGTAGTTGGTGGACAACATGTCAGACATCAACAACGCAGAGGACGATGCTTCAGAATCAGAGCAATATGCAACAACAATATATTGCTAGAGCACATTCCTCGAGAAGAGGGAGTGTTGATTTGGGGTAGCATCGGATGTGCTCTAGGCCTCAAATTTTGCAGGGAGGCTTGGGCATATGCATTCCAAAGAACCCAAAAATCATTTTGAGAAATTCTACCCAGAGATGATTTTATTAAAATAATTAATATTTTTAATGGGGTTCCTAAGTCTAAACTTAGGAAAATTAAAATATTAATGGGTATTAATCTAATTGTGGGTGAATATTCTAGATAAAGATGAAGATCAAGTCAAAACAATCTGAGCTTTTGATTAGGAGTTAATCTAAGTCGTTGGTTGTCCAACAGGAAGATATAAGAAGGGGCTTGAGGGTCATTTGGAAAACACACTAAGAGAGATCAAGAAATCAATTTTCTAAAGTGAGAAGTTGTCAGAAGGAAAATTCGATTGAGGAAATTTCTTGCAACAGAGGGGCAGGGCTTCCGGAGAGAGTGATTTTTTCAGCTAGAGAATCATCAGCAAAGAGAGGCAAAGAGAAATCCAGCAATGGTAGTGCTGAGCGAGAGGGGTTGACGCAGAGCCATGCAGAGGCAACACAAAAGCCAGTGAGGAGTCCGAAATTTGCAAAGGAATTTGAATTTCAGACGCCGGGAGTTGGGGTGTGAGACCGGGAGGCAAAAGTTAAATCTCCTGGGTAGCGAATCAACTAGCCAGAAGAGTGACGTAGTCCCCAGAGAGCTTGACGTTGGGCTAACATATACACTGCGCAGAGGTAGCCAGAAAAGCAGAGGGTAATCCGTCTGAGGCTGGATCAGCCAGGATTTCCATTGATAGTGTGAGGTAACCTCACAATTCTTTCTGCCAATATTTCTCTTTGTAACTGAATAACCCTGTGAAGTATTCAAAGATGTATTTAGAATTTGCTACTGCTTAGTAATAATAAACCCTCAGAGTTGTTGCACTGGTTTTCCCGAATTACGCTTTCCCAGGGAAATTTGTCCAAAAGTAATGGTGTCCTATGTGTTTGTATTTCGTTGCTCATTTTCTATGTTTCATAATCATATTTAATTTGGTGTAGGTCGCTTAAGTAATTTACGTCAATATTTCAAGAAGAAATATGAAATAAGTTTGTAATGTAATTTACGATCTAGGTGAAGTAGATTCAGTTGGTTTTAGTAGGATTCCTGAGATTGTTAGATCTAGGAATTTTCACATTGCACCAATTTTCCTACATTGGGTTTTTCCAGGGACTTATGCCCAAAAACAACCGTGTATTAGTATTTCTTAGTTCCTATATTTGCCTCCGCAGTATTTTTTTTGGTGAAGATATTATAGCGTCAATATTTTGGTATTAGTCAGAAAATTAATAAATTGTTAATGAGTTAGGAAAATTAATTCGAGTTGCTGCATTCAGAGGGAATTTTCACATGGTATCAGAGCATATTTGACAAATCGGAGGCTCAGTAGTGGAAACGAAAAAATCACAGCTTAGAGGGAGCTGTAAAACAATTTTTTTGGACGACCACACGAGTTAGCTCAAAGCAGTCGTGTGAGATAATTTATGTACAGCCTCGAGGATCTCGCGGGTTTATACTGAACATCCACGTTAGTATGAAAACACTATGATTCCAACACAATGAGGAAAAACAACGGCTCAGACTTTTGCAGAGTAGATTCTTGTATGGGCACAAAGTGTTTGAAGTAGTTAGCAAGAGAAGATTTAGTGTCGGGTGGAATAGAAAGGGCACACACAGAGAGTTTCTCTACAAGGGTTTCATTTCAGAAATCCAAAATTTTCAGTTGTCGTTGGCAGTTGCAACAGGCATATTTCTCACTCTAGGAGGCAGTGCAAGTAGCAGAGAAGGCATCCAAGTAGGAGAGGGAGGAGATTCCGATTTATTTTTCCAGTTTTTGAGTTTCTTGCAGCTTTGCAGAAGAGGCCACCACAACACAGATCTGGGCAACAGATCGACTTACAGTTGTGGGGGATAAGTTTCAAAGGAAGTATGAGTTATCCAGTGTGGGTTGCAGATCAAAGGGTCCCAACCAAGAACTATGCTTGAAAGGAGATAGTTGGGCACCAGATCCACAAGGTGGAGTATGAGACTCCAGTGTGCTAGATGGGCGGGGTCCATTGAGGTGTCTTCCTCATGGATCATAACCTTGCTATGAGGGCCCATAGTATTCAGTAGAAGGATGAATCAGTGTCAGTTGATGCAGTCAGATTCCAGAGTGACAATTGCAGACTAGTTGTAGTCAGGTGTTGACTGCTGCTTAATAATAAAACCCTCATTTGTTGCAACATTTTTCCCACATTGTGTTTTTTTGGGGACTTTTGTCCAAAAGCTATTGTGTTATTTTTGAATGTGTGTTAGTATTTTTGAGTTCCTATTTTTGCTTCCGCAATGTTTGTTTGGTGAAGCAATTGCAATGTGATTAATTTAGTATTAATCAGAAAGTTAATAAATTGTTAATTAGTTAGGAGAATTAATTCCAGTTGCTGCATTTTGAGGGAATTTTCACACCCTCCAAGTGGAAAATTCAGCAAAAAATTATTTGAGGCTGTTTTCAAACGAAAAATTCAAGTCAAATATAAAATGCCGCATTTCCAAGGTAGAAGGACCCAGTGTAGAAATTCATTGTGGTAGAAAATATTATTTTCCTAGCAAATTGAACTTTTTGGGCCAAGCAAATAATTATTTTGCACAAGTAACTAATATTCTATTTTTTGGTGGTTTTCCATGGTTTAGAAGTCAAAGTTTAACCCCTCCAGCATAGTAAACAAGGTCGATTTTTTTTTTAATATTTGTGCCAACTAATCAAGGAATCAAACTTTTTCCTCCAAGATCAAGCCATGGGTCGATGCAACTAGCCGTTATTTCCACTTTGAGGGGTCATTCACTCTCATTTTTCTATATAAGGAAGCTCTCAAGCTCCTCATGGTATCTTGATCTCACTAGATCGAAATTTGTTTTGTATTGGGCTAAGCTCTACTGGAATTTCTGCATTAATAAAAAGACTTTGGGGTTTCAATTCAAGGTGTCTCTTGCTTAATGATTCATGGTATGTGTTAATGCTCTAATTTTGTGCTCTAATGATTATTGTTTCATAGCCAGTGGTTTGACTATCTATTAGCATAAGTATCTTTCTTTAGGTTTTGGGCTAAAGTAAACACTTACAAGCCGGTAGATCTAGCAGGTATCTCTAGATCTCTAGCCTATTTGTATGAATCAAATCCCTGTGAAACCAATGATATGTTTTTTCAAGTTTATAGAGATCTTTCAGATGATTCAATGCTTGGGGAAAGCCCAAGTTCATGGCCTTTGAGGTGATCGCATTTTGTTTGGACCCTGAGCTTACCTAACAAATCTATTTTGCGGAGTTTGGGTTTGTGCATTAAGATTAAAATTATTTCCATCAATTATCTTACAAAAATCTATTTGAGCTGTTAATGAATTATTTACTAATTAGAGCTCATGTTTCCTTGCAGATTATTGTAAATAATTTCTAACCCTTGTAAATTAATTTTCTCATTTGTAAATAATAATTTTGGGATTTTATTTGAGAAATTTCTAGATCTTGTGTCTTGGCCTCTATTTATTCATCTTGCAAGTGCCAAAGGACTAAAATTTCAAAGAAAAACTCATGTGTGAAGGTCCTAGCCCTCACCTAGCCTAGAAGACTAGGGGTTGGATGGGTTTTTAGCCGTAGAAGGAGCCATCCAGCTTGAGAAAGGAAGTTTCTCAGCCTATAACGCTTGATTTGGGGTCTAGACACCTCAAACAACAAAACCCAAGTGATAATGTTGCAAAGTACAACCTCCTTGAGGAATTCGGTAGCCCTAGAGGGCTTTTCTGCTACTACATCTAGGGTTTTCCTTGAGCATTTTTCTTCTAAAGTGGTTTTGTAGGTGGATCTTTGAGGTCAAAGTCATTTTGAGCATTTCCTTAATGTTTTAAAGCTAGTTTGGCCTAGTCGCAAGGGTTAAAGGCCATTCTTAACCTAGCAACAGGGGTTTAACGACTAAAATCCCTAGCCGTAGCCCCTTTTCAGCCTCCACAAGTGGGTTGCAGACCTAATTAGGCCTTGAAGACTAAGTAGCAGCCCTGGAAGGGCCTAAATTCCTTTTTTGTAAGTGATTTCAAGGGCTAATACTTTGTCTTGCAGGCCTAGAGAAATTTTTGGGCAAGGGTTTATAGGGTTTCTCATTATATTTCCATCAATTTGTGGACTAATCTTGGTTTTGTCAGGTCATTGTCCATTTAAGAAAGGTTTCAAGGGTTCAATATTCATTTTTTTTATCATCCAAGACCTTTGAGGCCTAGTCACTAGGGCTAGGGCCACTTTCTAGGCCGGCCGCTAGCATTAGAGGGCTAAAATGCCATAGACACTAGCTTTTCAAGGTTTGATGATGATCTATCATTTTGATTGGATTTGAGGGCTAATTATTTGTGTTGCAGGTGTTGGAAGGCCTAAACATCACTTCTTTGGTGCTCCAACAATTCAAATTTGCCATTGAAGCTAGGTCGCTAGGCCAAGAGGGTTTGGTTTCTCTCCCTCTCTCCCTTTT
Organism: Pinus taeda; assembly: GCA_000404065.3. Taxonomy (NCBI): domain Eukaryota; kingdom Viridiplantae; phylum Streptophyta; class Pinopsida; order Pinales; family Pinaceae; genus Pinus; species Pinus taeda. The sequence goes on along the minus strand of APFE030676026.1, from coordinate 66,183 downwards.
TGGTGACTGCCATTAGTAATTAGATCTGAACATTAACTTTTCAGTGGCATATAAATCAAAATATAGGCCTAAACAACTCCATAATGAACTAATAAATCATATGACATCATACATTGGTTGTAAGGGCTTAATTCATCAGTCTAATTTATTTGTGATGACTGTCCTATGCATTTCTGAGGTCTGATATAATTGCTACAACAGTATAATTGTTGATGTCTTGCTCAAAAAAAATCACTTAAGTAAGCCTAGTATACTAAAGAAACATCATCTTGATTAAGGGCTGAAAGAAAATTGATGTGTTTGATCTACAAAAAGAGTTTTGGGATTGATTTATAGCCGTAATTTATTGTCAAGGAGATCTCTAATATCTTAAGTTGTATTGGTGTCTTGTTGCATCCATTGCATTCTTATTGTATCATTGGAAAGCATTGCATTGTCATTGAAGTATCTCTCTCATTTGCATTTTGCATCCTTGCATTCTTGGCCTTTAATTTTGTCATCTTAAAATCATTGTTAGCAATCTCTATATTTCTTTATGCTTGTTATGAATTGTGCTTAAGAGAAATTGCATCTTAAATTTAACTGTCTCATAGCAAAGGTAAATGAGAAAATATTGTCTCTAATTGGAATATATTGCTCTCGTTGTTGTGATCCAAGTTTATCTCTCAAGAAGAATCTAATAAGCTCTTGAAGTGATTAGAATTGCTAATTATGTTTCATTGGAAGTGTTCATGTTGCTTCATTTGAGATAGTCCTTTCAATTGCTCTCTAAGTGCTTCATCTAATTGCTCTTATATTGAGCATCATTTATAAGCATTTGGACCTCAAGTAACTTGTCTTATTGAAGTAGTTAATTCTCTTAATAATCTCATTCAAGTAACCACTTACATCTTGCATTTTCATTCTAAGTTAGAAGTGCATTTCTAAAACATACCTTCAAGCATAAGCTTGGTTGTAAGAATATAGGACCACCTTCTTCAGACAATTTGAGGACTCTAGACCCTCATTCGCAGTGAACATAGGTGAGAAGGTGACCTTGTAGTTCTCTTGTGAGCAGTCCCTTGTAGGAACAGAGGCACTTAGGTGGTTAGAACCCCACAGTAGGTATCATTAATGAAGCCATAACCTCCTTCCTTGGGCTTCTCTCTATGACTTGCACTCAAGACTATTTCCAAAAGAATTGAGGAGAAGGAATCTCTTAGATTAGGCATATAATTAAAAATAACCAAGAGTTTGCACCTCCCATAAGCCTTAAGTCTTGCAATTCATATAGGATAGAGCTTGCATATTGCGGCAATTGTTAATCCAATAACTTGGAATTCTAATTCATATTGTGTAAGTAATTAATCTCCTTAGGCAATGGTATCTAAATTGTGTTCTTAAGAAATCTAATCTAATCATGTTAAATAACTGTACTTGCCTCTTACTTTTAACCAAGTTGCTAGGCCATTCAATTGTGTCTCCTTAACTTGTTGGTTCCCAACAAGTTGTTCATCATCTTATCCATAGGGACTACCCCTCTTAGTCTGCAATTAGGAGGCAGCTAGAACAAAGTGGACAGGGATCAGAGTGACAACCCCTGTCCTGAGCATCATCGCTTTAGGTGTACCATTTGGGAGACAACATTTTCTGGTGCTGTTGTCGGGGAGTCGTCTTTTCATCCTTGGCTTCATGACATCTTTTCATTCTCACTATCACAACACTTTCTAGCACCTGGACATTTGCATTGGTTCCCTGTTTGGGTGGCGGCGACTCCACTTATTCATCCATTCACAAGAGCATATACTAGAAGAAATCATGGTAGCTTGGTTAACCCTACCCCTGATTCGGAAAAGGCTCTTAGAGCTTGGTTAAACAAATTACATTCTAGTAAGCACTTATATTTTCTTGGACAGGAATCCCTCCCTGATATCCATTTGCTTTTCCTTGACCTTGTCAGGCAAGACATCATGGACTTGTTCGCTCCTTGCAACTTTGGTAACATCCAAGGTTAGCCTCATGATCTCCCAGAGTCCAATTTAGATAAGATGCCTACTTTCCAAGGGAATAATGCAATCAGTGTTGAAGCCCATCTCGGAGCATTCACAATCTTCTTGATCAAGCATGCTAGCCGAGGTGTATAATCATGAAGATATCAAAATGAAGCTTTTTGTTCTTTCTCTATAAGAAGATGAAATGGATTGGCTCTTGGATAAGCCTTATAACTCCTTTGATTCTCTACAAGCCATTATTAATGCTTTCAAAGACAAGTATGGCGATAAAAGGGAAGGAAGATATTTGCTTAGAACCATCAACAATATAAAGAAAAATGAAAATGAGACTGTTGATGAGTTCCATAAGAAATTTAATGGTATTGACAAGGAAATGCATCAAGATTATAAATCAACTGATAAATCTTTGTTAGAGTATTATCTGGATGCATTTAGGGCTGATACTTCCTATGAATTAAGGCGTGCCAAGACGAATGATTTGAAAGCTGCTCAAAATTTAGCTGAAGAATTGGAAAAAGATAAGAAAGCATCTGGGAAGTCTGAAATTCCTGGTTTTGAAAGAGGCCCAACTAAAGCTAAAGGGAAAGAAGTCAAAGAAGTAGATCATGATCCCATCAAGGAGTTAACTCAGTTGATTAGAGACATGAAAATTGAACAAGACCATGTTAACAATACCTTGCTGAACGCATTGCTTACTTCATATTCTTGTCATCCACTTGTTTCCCCATCACTAGATTGTGGATTTGCCTCTTCCCTTCCATCTCCAGGCCCATCATTCTCTGTCTCACCATCTAAATCAAGCAGTTTACTTCCTTTGTAAGCATTCTTAGCATCTCCTACGTCCTATAGTACTAACACATCGTCACATAATCGCTATCCACCATTCTGCGCTTGTTTCCCACACAAATCCGCTGATTTCTCAGCTTCAAACTAGCCAACATTAATCAGTTTCAGATATGTATTTTGAACGATTCTTACATCTCTGTTCACAACAATATGATTTGTACAAGGATCCAAGAGTTTATGCACTTTCTTTTTATCAAGATGACCAACAAAAAGCAGCTTTCTACCTTCACATCATTATAAGCAATCAAACCAATTTTTTTTAGATATCTTACCTTTGGTTTACTCCTAGACCAATCCTTGGACCTCTGTAGGTGTGACTTCTATCACTCTGGTCAGACGACTTCTATTCAGCAAATAAATTGATGTATGTATCGTTTCTGCCCATTATATATTTGGAACTCTTTTTCCATGAAACATCTTTGTTTTCATGCCCATCAGATTTTTACCTTTGCATCCCCTCACCCTTACAGAAATATGCAAACATAGCAAACGTTCTACATGTTATTCTTCAATTGTTGCCTAAACCTTCTTCAAATCACCCAACGTATATGGTTTTTCTTTAAGAAGAAAGACCCAGACTTTTAATGAAAATTCCTCCAAAAGTAAAAATAAAGAAGAAACTAAAAAAATATCAGCAGTGTCTAAAAATGTTGGTGTCACCAACAAACCACAAATTTTTGTATGCATAAACTTCTACACCACTTGCTCTCCAAGCTCTACCTGTGGCATCAATCTCCTTGTACTGCTCCAGTGCCAAACATGTTGCACATTTCCATGCCTTTCCTTGATTAGTCGGAAGCCCAACAAGCATCTCTAATATATTCAGAAGAGAAGGATGCAAAAATTATAGATACCCACACAGTTGATGATAAAGTGAACTAGAAGTGGTATCTTCACTATTTACCATTTCTTGTGAATTTGCCGCATCATCTACTTTCTTCATTGCCACATCTTCAAATATGTACAACCCATTCTTTTCCACCTCTAAAAATATAAGCTTTCTGTTCTTTTTGTATTTCACCGTGCCTTTGCAAAGGTAGACCACAGATATAAAGAACACTTTTGAACAAGAATATTTTAATACTTGATAGTTGTAGTTGTACATCCCCATGGCCTATGACCTTATGGGCCTTCTTTTTGCCCAATGTGAATGCTTTTGTACTGGACTAAGCTTCCAAAAAGGAAACTTACAACTCCCTCATATCTGCCATATGCTGTTAGATTCCCATGTCAAGAAACCTTATGCCCTTGTGCTCAAAAGCAACTACGAATTTTCATTGCTGACACTTCCAAGACTCGGATTTTTGCAGGCTTTCCGTATCTGAATCCCAAACAAGAAATTACCTCCTCATTTTCCTGCCACATCTTTTGGTGCGCAATAATCCGCATTGTTGCTATCTTGGCAGCTTTTTCTTCCATCATTCTTGTCTTTTGATCTTCCAATATTATGGCTGCCTGCAGCAACAAAACGTGCTTACCATCTCTACCTTACAAGGGTGACAGAAATAAATGAAAAAATCACCAAAAATTTGTTAACATTGCCATTTTTCATGATGTCAAATAAAAAATAATAAATTAGACCAAAAAGATCAGCACATTATGATTTTTTGAAAAAATGAAGAAAAACTGGGAAAAAATTAAAAATCATGAGGCTTATTTTCACCATCTTAAAGCGTCATTTTTTTTTCTTAAATCTCATGTGTCTTTACAACTGTTGGGGTAATGAGAGGGAAGGTTTTTAACATCATCAACAACCAATCTTATGAAAGCCAAACCATTGTTCTCATTTCCATCAAAGTTTATTTTATTGGAGCATGGATCAATTCCTATTTGTCTAATTCTTCAGATTCCAACCTATTTACTAGTTTTTTTTTCTATATTTGTGCAAGGTTTTCAAAGTGCATGTTGCTTGCTTCTTATTGTCATTTTCGATGGTTCATAGAATTATTTATATGTCTGTCTTTATTTTTACCAACAAGCTATTTTTTTGTCTTGTTGTCGCACAAAGTGTCTAGGCACCGCGCCAACGCTTAGAGTAAGGGTCGTCACTCTAATCCTTACTCACTCCGTTTAGACTCTCTCCTAGACAAGTCAAGGGGGTAGTCCCTAAGGTGAATGAATGAAAATGGCTTGTGAAACAAAGACTCTTGGAGACTTAAAGATGAACAACTTGATGAATGTAAACAAGTCTTGGTTAACAGAAATGGATAAATCTTAATAAAATAAGACAACCACGAGATAGAAATGATTACAGACCAGTGCCTTTATATTCAGTTAACCATAGACTAAATAAAAACAAGTTATCCAGAGCAACTTATAAATGTGGCAAATAGTGACAATCATGAATAATTAGATGTCAACACCCAAAACCTTATCATGCAAAGTTTCTAGCAATTAAATCCCAGAACTTAGAAGAATTTATCTTTCTCCAATAGTCAATGATTTTAAAACATTAATCGCACCTGACAATAAAGAAATTACTACCACGAAAGGACACCAAGGAAATTTAGATTAACAATCTAATTATTCCTTAGGGAATTAATTTAATGTGGTAAACGAATTTTTTAATGTGACTAAATAATCAAATCAAAAAACCTTAATCAAATTTTAAAAAAATTATGGGTCGTAGGCTACATTAAAGATAAAAATTTCTTAAATGTAAAAGCTCAAATTCTTTTAATATAATTCATTCACGATTTCAAAATCACCAAATTTTAATTTTTAATTTTTTTTTTTAAACAAAATCAAAATAATGAAAAAATAAATAGAAAAACCAAAGTCATAATAAAAAAAATAAATTAAAACAAAATCGAAAATAAACTAAAAAATAAAAATAAAAATAAAATGAATTCAATTGAAGCCCAAAACTAAAGTAAAAATTAAAAAAAAAAATGAGATCAAAACCTAATTCATAACCAAAAAAAGGGAAATAAAAAAAAAGAAAGAGAAAATGAAATCGAATTATGTCTAACCCTAACGCATGCAAATGAAACAAAACAAAAAAAAAAAGGGAAAAGAAAAAGTGTATTGTTTGTTGTGTGCAGGTCGAGAGCTTGATGGTGGCAAGGAGGTTCAACAAGAGAACGATGATAGCAGCACACAAAGAAGAATGGAAAGTGTTGCAGGTCAAGCAACAAAGGGAGAAGAAGGGGACGCAAATATGGCAGTGAGGGCTTGCAAGAGGATGGAGAGGTGACTGTGTGCAGGGGTGGGGAGCGCAAAAACACAAGTCGAGCAAAGGCGATCGTTGAAGGTTCTAACGACAAGGAAGAAGAGGGTGCAGTGGGCATCAAGCTATGGACAACCACGACAAGGGAGCAGTGAGGGTAAGAGCTACAGGCCAAGCAATGACAAGGGAAACAAGGGTCGCAGGAAAGAGAAAAGGTTAGAGCTCGAGCAACGTATGGAAAATGGGATGCAGATTCAAAGAGAAGAGAGGAAACAGATATCTGTGTGTAGGCTGAGAAGATTAGGGTTGCGAGTAAAGAGAGATGCAAAGAAAGATGGCGCTACGAGAGAGCTTGGGTAACGAGGATGCATGGGATGAAGGAGAGGATGGAACGCGGAGGAAGAGGGAAAAAATGCAACAGGAAGAGGGCTGGGAACAATGGAGCTGCAGAAGGATTTTCTTGAAAAAATTCGAATTTTGCAGCGAACCCAAATATCCAGACAACAAATCGAAAAAACCAATCAGCAAAGAAATGGTAGCCCAGAAACTTAGAAATTTCAATTTTTTTTTTATTAAAATGTTGAATCCTTTTGCTTCAGATTTCCTTGAAACCCTTATAAAAATTTCTTGATTTAAAATTTTCAAACCCTTGGATTGCAAAAGATTTGAATAATATCTCTGTAAAATTATGTTGATAAATCCCAGTGAGCCAGATCTTACTCTCTAGGGCCTAGATCTGGATTCTACACAAATTACTTCCTCAAATCTGTAGTTGCACGACAACAAGAAAACACTCAAACAATATATACAGTGATAAAAACTAAGTCCCAGAAAAACCTACGTTAGAAAAAATAAATTCAAAATTGACAAATGCAGGCTCTAATCAGCTAGATCTACCATTATGCCACACAGAAATTAAATGATTTTTAAAATTTTAAAGGAGGTGCTAACTCGAAACCCTTCATGCATTACCAACAAAAATCTTATGATAAGCCCAGAGCTAATTTAGCTGGACTCTTCAGGAAACACAGATCGGGAGTTGGTTGGTCCAACTAAAAACTTCCCCTAACGCCCAAGGATCTAAAATCAAGATTTCCCTGCAAAACTCGATCTAGCCATTAAAAATAGAGTGAGAAAATAATAATAAAACTCAGACAAATAGAGATACCTGCTATTATGTTCAAAATTTAGATTATTATTCAAACCCCAACGACTGAGCAAGGTACCTGTACTCAAATCACTATTTAGAAGCTATCATCAATGGCTTTAGAAAAATTGTGCATGAAAACAAGACATCTTACAACATTTCCATGAAGAGTAACACTGGTTGAATTTAAACCCAAAGTCTTTCTTTATTATACAGAAAAAGATTACATAAGAGCTTCTTACTAAGCACAAGACTCAAAGGATGGATTTTTCGACTGACAAATGACTTCCTATTTAAAGATAAATCCTCCAACGGCTAGTTCAAGTGATCTCCGTCAAAGCAATCTCGACCGTTGATGAAGATTAAAATTTCTTTTAATTTCATCCGTCGAAATATTTAAATATATGGGGAAATTTGAAATTTTTCATTAAATGCATTTTCATTAACTCAAAAATAATTTTTTTGAGTTAATTTCCTCAAAAATTTGATTTTGACTTAATCCCTAGAGATCAAAGGTTTAAAATTTGACAAAATAATTAATTTAGCTTAGTCCGGACTTTTTAAAATTTATTTTTTAAGGACCGACGAATTTTACCTTTGGAGAACTTAAATTTACCTAGGACCTAGAATTAATTAAATTTTTTGCTTAGGATTTTAATTAATTTTCTGGCTATAAAATTTAATTAATTAACCTATGAGGGGATAAATTATTTTTCCAACCCTCAAAACACTTTACATCATGATTTTCATATTTTTTACATCACAAGGGGAAAAACCCATTTGAAATAAACCCCCACAGACTACCCATTTCTGTGACACAAATATAATCTAGTAGACCAAGTAATTTGTAATAAAATAATCTAATCAAATAATTAAGATTATTCCCAAATTACTTTTACATAGACTCGATCTAGAACACTAGGACTCACCTAAGATCCTAGCGTCAAAATCCATTCTAGTTTGGGGTAAGACTAGAGGAAAACTTTACTGATCATCCGAGAATAGATTGGTGAAACAAAAAATCTCCAAGAATGGAGAGCATCACTAGAAAAGTAGGTTTACCTAGGTCATTACATACATGACACATATCCGCTAAGATCATTTACATTATACAAATGCAGAAAGGGTTTACATAACATATTGGAAATCAAGCTGATGATGATAGTTGGACGACACAGACACGTCGATCAAGCATTATCCACTTTTGCAAAAAAAAGGGGGGTGTACTGTTATGGGTCGTTGACACGTAGTGGTCAACATCTAGCTCTACTTGGGGACATGTTGTTGCACCGGAGGAATGTGAGAATCCAGAATCTGCATCCACGCAACACATAATATAACATAAGTAGCGTCCATCAAAAAATCATCATATAACATTACGCATAGGAAATATATAAGCTCTTTATTTATTAACGATCCTAATAACATGAAAAACACAAATCTAATTACAAAATGAAATATTGAAATAACAGGGTATAAGATTAGAAATACAATACAAAGATGCCCCATGGCATCAGATGCGTTCAATATAGTGCATACTGAGCATTTGCCTGCTTTTAGGCAAATTTGTTGGTTGTTTCTTAAATGTGCTATGTCCAAGCCTGCACATAGTAGGACTTCTTCCTATCCGAAAATCAAGCTGCTCGCGGCCATCAGATGGATCAAACTGCTTGATCATTCTCTTTCTCTTGTGCTTTTTCTTTGTGGCAGGCTGTGATGTTGGCGATGATGTGGTCAACGCACAACTTCCTTCTTGATCGAAAAAAAACTCATATGGAAAATTTGGAATGTTCAAGATTTCTGTGACATGCGCTTCTTTATGAACCTAATCTGTTATGACAAGTGGATCAACCATGTAAGCATCAACCTGATTCTTATCAATTTCTATTTTATCTGGGTCACCTTCAATTAGCCATTTTTCAATGGGACAAATGACCTCCTCATAATAAGATGGAGCTTGTTGCAACAGACAGGGAGGCTTATGATTTGTTGATGTGTCCTTGTTTATTTCATTCTCTGACTGATGCTGAAATTTCTGTACGTGTATCTTTTCCATTGTTATGGCATCCATCTAGTTAGAGTGTTCAACCTTCATAGCACTGACTTCCTAGGCATGGTTTTCCACTATCGTCAATAACCTATTCTGAAGACATATCTGACCAGCTTCTATGTCCTTTATACTTTTAAGATTCTTTGCTTTCATGCCCATGAAGCAATTTTGCATATAGTTTATCTCTTTCTTATGATTTGCTTGCATGGTAGCTAACTGATTATTATAATCGAATCTCATGATGGTCATTTCTGCATACATAGTCGACAATCTGTTCTGAATCGAACTTATTCCTTCTTGATAACTTGCTTCCATGGCAATCACTTGATTTGAATGATTGAATTCCATGATCGCATCTTTTCCTCTAGGGCCAATAACTTGCTTTGCATAGTATTAATTTCCCTGGCATGATCAACTGTTAATCTTGCTTGATTAAGTTCCATATCTTTAATAGGTTGGGTCTGACTTCTGCATTCTTGATTACTTGAGCCTAATTTAATTGTATGTCTTTAACCATTTGAATTAATTCCTTGAAATTATTTTCAACTTCTATCGTTTCCTTTACTTCATCTTTCACTTTGACCTTTTCTTTATCTCCATATCTATCTTCGAAAGCATCAATGGTTGATTGTAGAGAATCAAAAGTGTTATCACGGAACTTAGTAAACCAATCTAAAGCATCTCCAGATAAGGTGAGAAGGAAAATCTTCATCTTCACATCTTCATAGTTAGAATATGGGCGACACTTGCTTATACATTGGCTGACATTCTGAAGGTGAGTCTTGGCAGTAAAAGCATTGTTACCTTGAAAAGGAGGAAATTCATCGATGGCTTCACCAAAAAACAAGGATAACCATGCAAAGCTCCTTGCATGTTAGTAAAATCACAAGGAGCAAACAAGTCAAAATCCATGATGATCTGCTTAGTAGGAAAAAGATGGGCCAAATGGATACCAGAGAGAGATATCCCTGCTCAAGAAAATCAGAACTTCTACAAGAAGCGAGCTTCTAGCAGAAATTCATGTAAGAAATGGAAAAAGTGGAGTTGCCACTTGAGCATGAATCTCTCACAAAGCTTCCAAAGGTGATACTGAAAAGTTAGTGGATGGAGGCAGATATTCAAAGAGGGCTCCTTGTCTGGGATTAAATGAATGAATCAGTGGAGTCACCACCCAAACAGGTAACCAACCAAAATGTCCAGGTGCAAAAAGTGAAGATGAAAGGATTACATGAGAGAGATGATGAGAGTTAGGATGGTGAGAAATGAAGAGACAAAATGACGCCATGAAATGAGATGAAATGTCATAAAGCCAAGGTCCAATAAATTGGTCTTTGGTGGTAATGCCAAGAAGTGTTGGCTTTGTCGGCTCGAATGAAAGATGAGAAATGAAAAGAATGATAAGGAAACGTCGAGAATAAAATATCCCTGACAACGACGCCAAAAAATGTTGTGCCGCTTGAAGGGCTAATGAATGGCGGGAAAGATTAGATGATTAGAAAAATGTCGTGAGGACAAAGGACATAAAACTCTATCTCTAATAACGACGCCAAAAAATGTTGTCGCACAAAGTGTCTAGGCACCGCGACAACACTCAGAGTTAGGGTTGTCACTCTAATCCTTACTCACTCTGTTTAGACTCTCTCCTAGACAAGTCAAGGGGGGTAGTCCCTGAGGTGAATGAATGAGAATGGTTGGTGAAACACAATCTTTATGAGGCTTAAAGATTAACAACTTGATGAATGTAAACAAGTCCTAGTTAACCGAAATGGATAAATCTTAATAAAATAAGACACAACCACAAGATAGAAATGATTATAGATCAGTGCCTTTATATTCAATTAACCATAGATTAAATCAAAACAAGTTAGCCAGCGCAACTTATAAATGTGATAAATAGTGACGATCATGAATAATTAGATGTCAATGCCCAAAACCTTATCATGCAAGAGTTTCTAGCAATTAAATCCTAGATCTTAGAAGAATTTATCTTTCTCCAATAGTCAATGATTTTAAAACATTAATCACACCTGCCAATAGAGAAATTACTACCATGAAAGGACACCAAGGAACTTTAGATTAACAATTTAATTATTGAATTTAAGCTTCTGTGATCCATATCAAGTTTTTTGAGAAGATTTTTCGGTGTAAATCACATTCGAATGCATTTGTCAATGCATTTCGAACGAACGAGTGTGGTTCATCGTCAGGAAAAGTTGAAGATTCAGATCCAGGCTGCATGTTAAATAGGTAGAGCAGAACATCCAACGACTATATTTGACGAGGCAACGACTGTATTGATTTGGTCAGCTAGAATGGCTAACAACGATATTTGACTGGGAAATAGCTAACTGGACTTGACCAAGGGACATGGACAAGAGAATATAATGGTTAAAAATTTAATAATGCCTATTATCATTTTTAAATCTAAATTAATTAATGGGAAATAATTATTTATTGAAATGACCTATATTTAAGTAAAATAAATAAATCTTTAGTTCGTTAGTTTAAAATCAAATATAAATTAGATAAGGTATTTATTCATATATATATATATATATATAAGATACATAATTAATATTACTAATTAACTAATTAGTAAATTAACTATAAGTTAGTTTTATTTATATTAAATTAAAAGGGGGCAATATTAAAATTTACATATATACTTAAATAGTTAAATATAAGTTAGTTTAATATCTATATATAATGAGGTAACAAATTACTTAAAATTAAAAGAGTTGACATTAAATTTATATAAGGGTCTATAATTAAAAAAAAAAAATACTATTATATTAAAAATCATTATAATTAAACATTTAGTTAATTAATTGTAAGATAGTCTTTATTCATATTTAATCAAAGGGGTTAATATTATATCCATATAATTAAAAAATTAATTGTAAGTCAATATTATTAACGTTATTACCATACTGAATGTTGTTAAATCTATTAATGGATCTTATTAATAAAGCTATTAAAATAAATATAAACTTAAGCATTATCTAAATATAGTAATAAATTATAATAAGAAAAATTCCTAAAAGGATAACTCAATAAGTTAGGGGAATCAGAGATCAAGGATAAAAATAGACCCTCACAGACTACCCATTTCCGCGACACAAATATAATCTAGTAGACCAAGTAATTTGTAATAAAATAATCTAACCAAATAATTAGAATTATTCCCAAATTATTTTTACATAAACTCGATCTAGAACACTAGGACTCGCCTAAAATCCTAGTGATAAAATCCATTCTAACTTTGGGGTAAGGTTGGAGGAAAACTCTGCGGACCATCCGAGAATGGATCGGTGAGACATAAAACCTCCTAGAATGGAGATCATCACTAGAAAAGTAGGTTTACCTAGGTTGTTACATACATGACACGAATTTGTTGAGATCATTTACATTATACACATGTAGAAAGAGTTTACATGACATCTCAGGTTGATGATGATAGTTGGACAACACAGACACGTCGATCAGGTGCTATCCTCTTTTGCGAAAAAAATGGGGTGTACTGCTATGGGTCATGACATGTAGTGGTCAACATGTCCAACAATATTTGATGCTTATGTTTCTTCATTCCTTTTACCTAGGTTTGATAATGGAAGTTGAGTATTGCCTATCGAATATGATGAAGCCTTTAGACACAAGCTGGCCACATGGTGAACCAAAAGAATCGACAAAGGTTGTTTTGTGAACTTTGTGGGTAGTCCATGACAGGGTGGGTTAGCTAGTTGAACTACCAATTAACTCAATGGGCATGAGGTTGTTATTTGTACTAAATCAATCCTAAAGATTATGTGAGCCGCCCATGATCCTATTTATGAAAATAATAAATAAAGGTAAGGGGAAACAACTACAGAAGTTAAACTTGTCTTTGATGGAGTGGCTATATCTTTAAGAGCCACAAGCATATCTAGGACTCATAGCCATGAGATGGACTCCATGGATTCACCTTCAATGAGGACCTTACCTTTCTTTGTGGCAAGAACCGGAGATAGGGCACAACCTTCTATTTGGCCAATGGTTAAAAAAATGAGAAGCAAGAAGTAGACAAGGTTGTGGGGAGTGGTATTTTCTCAAGTGGCATACCTTTGAGTGTTATAAACACCAACCCATATTTCTAGTCAAATGTGTGATGTTATCATGACTATTTTCCTAGGGTTTAAGCATCCTACCTACAAGGAGTTGTTGGGGCAAATTATTCAAGTGGAAAAGAATGACGTCAACACTAGATTGGAGGACCTAAAGAAGTAATGGAAGGCCATTGAAGCAATGTTGCACTTATCACGATAATATTAGAATTATTGTGATAATATCGCAAAAACCAACCTTGAAAGTAACTATTGCGATAATTTTCCCTTTTGAAATTATCATGATAATTTCCATTTATCTCAATAAATTAGGTAACTATGGAAATAATTTTCGAATTATTGCCTTATCTCCATTAATTTCAACTTATTACCATTCTTTTTTCTCTTTTAACCCTATTTATTTAAAGTGAGTTCGGGGATTGGGCTGTGAGGATACTCTTACTATTTCCATCAAGCAAACAAGGGAGACTCTATTGTTTTCATTTTCCATGATTCACCTCATGAGATACATACCCTAGTAGTTAATGGTAATATTAAATTCAATTTTTAAGATTACCATTAATTGACTTAGGATGTTTTAGAGTGGTTCCGACCTCATTAGATTTCATATGGAAAAAGGAGAATTTTAGATCCCACTCAAAATCTAGCGGACTTTACAATTTTTAGGATTTCAAGATTGGTGTTATTGCAACGTTTCTACTAAATTCTATGATGTATGAAGGTATGGAACTAACATTTAATCAAGGTCACCAAGCCGTCTATGTACCTCGATGTTCGTGGAATTGACTATTCAGCTTCTTCTTCATAACCCTAGTAAAAATGTACACCTCACTCCAACAAAATCATTGATTAGGATGTGAAGCTTTTTCTATCCTATTTTAAAGCTTAGAGGCTGATCTTGATGAGGAGGATCCCAATATGTGCAATGACTTTGATTTTATGTAGCTCTTTGTTGTAGCATGATTTTCTTTGGATTTCAGAGGCCATTTGGAGCCTCTCTATTCATCTATTCTGATTCAAAGATGTATTGCACTCCGTGATATTTTCATTATATGCACCCTTGCTATTTAAATGAGAAATTTGGTTGACCAATCTTTTGGTCTAGTTTTGATAACATTGTTGAGGATGTTGTGACCATTTTCTATCAAGCAAATAAGAAGAAATCCATTATTTTCATTGCCATAACTCATATCATAAGATACATTTATCTTTGTTTTGATATGATTTTGTATCATTCTATTAAATCTTATGACTCAAAACAAATATCACATTTCAATATTGATATCTAATATATCATTTGACGTCTTACACATCTTATGTTTCGATTTTATTTTCATATTTATGTAGCAATGTGTTTGTTTGATGTTGACGTTGTTTTAAAAGTTAAAATTTTGAAAACAATATATTATTTTTGTATATTTTTATGTGTCCGAATATTTTCACCGATATTGCCAAGAATTTAAAATTTGGATACCCATCCATAGATTGTCGATGATGATAAATGTAACATTGCACGAACTGCACACTGATGTATAATGGTTGGACAAAAGGGAAGGGTAGGACCCTTATTAATTTCTTGACATGTTTTCCTACGAAGTACAATGTTTATTAAATATGTTGATGCATCAATGCATGTTAAGGATGTGACATTGTTGTGTTATTAATTTCTTGACATGTTTTCCTACGAAGTACAATGTTTATTAAATATGTTGATGCATCAATGCATGTTAAGGATGTGACATTGTTGTGTGATTTGTTGGATGGGTTTACCCAAAAGATTGGTTTGCAACATATTTTGTGCAATTAATAATAGATAATGCAAAAAGACAACTTATGAAAAAAATTGATCTCCATTGTAAAATTAGATGGATAGTCTAACATAGTATTTGGTTGGGCTTCAATGCTTTGTTGAATTCAAGGCTTAAGGAGGAATAACCAATACTCAACAAGAAATTCTAATTATTGATTACAAAGAGTAGAAATAGAAATTAGCTAAATAATTCAAATAGACAACTTATGACAACAATTGATCTCCATGGTAAAATTAGATAGATAGTTTAACATAGTTTTTTGTTAGGCTTCAATGCTTTGTTGAATTCAAGGCTTAAGGATATGTCCAACCAACTGGTTTGACCAATTATCGTTCAAACTAGGTCATCTTTTAAAACTATGCTTACAAACTGATGCTCCCTGAAGTACACTCATTGTACACCACAATCTCTTCAAAGTATAACAAAACAAAATTGTCCAAGAAGGGGCAAAGAATATCATTCATCAAAGTGCAAAAGGTGGCTAGAGCATTACATAGGCCAAAAGGAATCACTAAGAACTTAAAGCTCCCATACCTCGTCACAATGGTGGTCTTTGCCTTGTCTCCCTTTGTAATATACACTTGATAATACCTGTCTCAGGTCCAACTTTGTAAACACTTGGATTTAGCAAATTTGTCAAAAAATATGTTGCATGTGATAGTGGATATTTATTCTCCATTGTCTACTTGTTCAAGGCTTGGTAATTAAGACACATCCTCAACCCCATTGTGTTGTTTCTGTGAAATAGAACCACAACACCATATGGGGATTGTGAAGGATGTATGAAACCTATATCATCAAATTTGTCAACTAACATCTCAACTCCTCCAGCTCTGGCCTTGGCAGTCGATAGGGAGCTTTTGCTAGTAGATGCAACCCTGAATCTAACTTTATACGATCATTAATAGTTTGCCTAGGTAGGAGCACTTTTGGCAACTCATCCAACGTCCATTCTGCATACTTATTCAATAGGTCAAAAAGCCCTAATTGAATAGACATCCCCACTCCATCCTCTTCAACCTCTCCAATCACTTCAGCATATAGTTGCAATCCTAATCATCACGATGCCCTATTCATGCTCAATGTAGACATAACATGCATCTTTCCTCCAAGATTTTGTGTGGTCATGCGCACAACCCACATCTACCCACCAAAGATAATCAACTGATCCAACCATGGTATTGGAACAACCTTCTTCCCCTTGAGAAATTGTTTCCTCAATATAACCTCTGACTTATCCATCGACAACATAGTAAACTATGCACATCCAAGACACTCACCCACCACTATCTAAACCAATGAGGAAACCCCATTTGCTTCCTTCATCTTGGAGTTGACTTCCCTCACTGGAGCCTTACTTGCGATGACTTTCAACCCCAATTATCTCGCCACACCCATCCTCATGAAGTTATGTGATGTGCCTGTGTCCACAAGTGCTTGGACTATCCTTTCGTTGATATTCACATCCACAAAACAAAACTTGTGCATATGCCCCCCTCTTATTTTCCACCCAATACACCAATCCTCATATGCGGTGGATCAAATGAATGACTACAAAAAACACAACCCAACATACCCTTATCATCGCAACTTCTGTTGGAACTTGTGAGCTTTTCTTCAATTTGGCTACATGTGGCACTATTCTTCATATTGAACTATAGCTGGGTGATATCTGCAATTCGTCTCTAACATGCTATTATTCTGCTCTAATAAAACTTGTCACGACTCTAGAGAACTCATCTCGGCCTAGGCATTTAGATATCCTCTAGTCTTGTCACACTAGTGGTTTTCCTCTTGATGGTTTTCCCAACTCGGCTGTACTAAACTTGAACTATGCCTCAACTCTTTTTATTTTAAGTAATTATAATTTTTTTAATATTTAACCAATTTCTTAATTCAATTGCAAATCCCATACAAAATGAAAGAGACACAGATTTAATGTGGGTGGTCCAACAATCTAACACCCAAATATCTTTACAAAATCTACAACAATAGTCATTTTATAAAATATGGCTCAAGTTAGCCTTACAATCTCGTGGCCTCACTTGAAATTCATAAACATAACTCACCTGCACTCAAATAATGGGAAACCCTAAATTACACTCCATCTTGCATTGTGATGGACCAACTCGTGCGATTGCATGTCATCACATTGCAAGTTGGCATGGTGGCGAAACCCAACCACTGTGTGGACTGGTCACCCCATGTGCTCAGGTCAGTTAGTGAATGTCATGCAATGTCATGGGTTTCGTGGGCACACGTTGGACACGAACCCTAAGGGTCTTACTTCAACCTTTCTTTGAGATTTCTTAGGCATTTTCTAAGGAGCGAAAGGAGGAGAAATGTGGAGAGCCTTATCTATAAATAGAGATTTTATCCTCCTTGCAAATTGTTGTGAATTATTGAGACCATTCTTGCCATAATGTAATTATTTAATGAAGCTTTGGCGTTGACTTTGAAGTTTTTCTTTATTGGCTATTCTACAATATTTTTCTAAGGAAAATTTGTGATTAACTCAACATTACTGCAAGACTATCTAGATTGATCCATTTGCAGGGTGACTTTGTCACTTGGAGGGAAATGTATAGGGTTTATCTCTCACTTCTCCTTTGTTGTTGTGAGGTAAGGGTTAAAACTCCATGTTGGGCCATACCTAAGGTTCTTGAACAAGAGCTTGATTTTATTTCATTCCATAATTATCTTATGGTTTAAGGCATTCCCCTTTAGAGGGATCCTTGATTAGACAGAGTGGTGTGGCCCAATTGATTAGCTGAAATTATACTCTAGGAAACCCTAATCTAGCATTTAGACTTCAACTTGGGAGAGAATGAGAACCTAAAAATCTCGGTATGTTCTTGCTAGTAATGACCACTATTATCAAGCAAAAATATGTGGTGCAATGGATCCACATTAACATCCCTAAATATCCCATCACAAGTATGCATAGTCCATTACATCAAATATAGCTCAAAATTGGCTTTACAAAACAAAGCATAAGACAATAATGCTAATAACTACATGAAATGAAAATCTAATGCCGAAATGTTGAGCTTATCCATTCTACTCTAATGCTCAAGGGATCTTATTCTTTCTACTATTATATTCCAACATGGCAAAATGCGCACGATAGGTGAAATAATGTCATTGACTCTTCCCTTGTGTTTGGTATTTAACCAAAACAAAGATAGATCAAATGTCAAATGCATACAAGTTGGAATCTCCATAAGCTTTTGGTTGGAGTAAAACATAGAACCATGTGCTTGATCAAATTCATGCCAAAAATGGCAAGCACTACTACAAGCCTCCTCTATCGAAACTTGTATGGGGTTGATATACACTTCATTCCTACAATAAACTTCATGAGACAATCCCATATCAACCTATACAATGTCATCATCACCTCCCTCAAGCAGCAAAGGCTTAGGGGACTCTACAAAATTACTCAAATCATCATGACTATCCTATAATTAAAATGTATGTGATATATGAGACAATATTCCAACTTTTGAAAGAACAAAAATAAAATGTGGGCTGAGATATAGGGCTTGACATTCTCTTTTGGTTGGCTAGAATTTTCTGCAAAACAACTCACCATGAAAGGTATACTACCTCATACATGATTTTGCAATAAAAGTACAATTTCCAGCTGAAAATGCATGTGAAAAGATAAAGAACATAAAGAAATAGGTGGTTGGAAATTCTGCAATTAAAACCTGGTTGTACCATACAATTTTTAGCCATGCAATCACATTTTTCAGCTTAAAATTCACGCACGATTTCACCAACACACAAACAAGAAGATTGCTGGAACTTCTGTATTTTTTTTTAAATTTGCATCACAAATTTGCTACTAATGCCAGAAAAAAATGCACAAAAACTCATACGACATGACTGAAAATGCTGCAAAAAATCCTCCCTGGGAATGAGACTACATGGCTGAAACAAATCTGCACAAATATCTTCACAAGCCTGCAAAAAATCTGCATCATTAATACGGACATATGGCTAGAAAATATCATGAAAAAAAATTAAATTTACCTCGACTATGATCAGCTTCCCGTAGAACTCAAAGGCAACAATTTCCTTCATGGACATGTCACTATATGCATCATAGACAAAATTTAGATAATGTTTCCAATAATTCTAATTCCTATTACAACCACAAATTTGAAAGGCGATGTCCATAATTTCATGTCCTAGGATGTATTTTTCTTCAATAAATGGAGAGGTAAATGTATCATTCTTCACACCCAACAGGTTTTTATTCTAAATCATCTCTCTCAAAATCATCACAAGAAAAATCTTCAAATTCAGAAAGTTGAGAAGGTCCAAAGCTTACCAAACCCTCAACTTCATGAGGGGAGAAATGCGCTCTCACCATCAAATTCATCAACAAAGTCCTATTCATTATCTTTAATGGAAATATGAGAAGAGTCTTCATCATTGTGTTCTTCAAATGGAGGTGCAACTAGATCTTAAATGGCATCATCATCTTCTTCAATAGGAGAATGGGGTTCTTCTTCAAGACACTTCAACAATGCTTTCTTAAAAAAATTCAAAAGGAAAACAAGGTTGTTCTTTAACAAGGTCTTCATTTGTCACAATATACTTCCCTCTAATACATTGCTTGAGGATACCAACCTCTCATACCTTTGTGTAATCTTGGTTAAGAGAACATCCAACGAGCTTCTTTCATACCAAACCATCAGTTGTTAGATCATGGCCTTTTTGTGCTTGCATGTTTAAATTAGGTTTTCAATCTTTTCATATCTAGATCACCATTTTTTTCAAAATGCCTAATCAAACCTGCAAAATATGATATCTGCTTTGTACCAAGCCCTTTAAACTAATTCATTACATTCTGTTTCTTGATATTTGAGAGCAATCTCATCATAACATCTTCATGAACATTCCCATATCTGAAATGAACCCTGTGAAAGATAAGATGTGTAGTTTGGCCATATCATCATGCCTATAAAGCATTTGAGTATAATTCCAATCCATATTTGGTAGCACATTAGACCTTAAGATATTTGAGAAATCAATTGGAGCATACAAATTAGTCAACAATGGAGGTCATTCCATTTTTGCGCAGTTCTAACTCTTCAATATAAGGTTGAAAATAAAAATCGACAATGAATAATGATTATGCCTTACACCAATATCAAAGTGTGGAGTCACCAAGATGAACTTTCCAAATACATATAATATTGATAAATGTCTTCGCCTCTATACCCAACAATGTATTTCAAATTTTGTATATATATTTGGGGTTTGGAATTCTTGTATTCATTTGTGCCAATGATAGCTCAAGGGTTTGAAGCAAAAAATTATTTTTGGGCCATTCATCCAAGAAAGGAAGGTTGATCTAGGCCCTTGAGGATAAGATCTAGCCTCCCCAGCTTCCAACAACTCAACATCCAGCTGAAGAGACAAGTCATCCAGCTTTTTGAGACCCTAAGGAAGTGATTTTTGGGCATTTTTGTGGTGAAATTTTGTAATTGCAGGGGTCTGAAATTTTTTTTTAGGCCTTCTAGACCTAGCTGTCAACCCTAGAGAGCTTTTCCATCCCTCGGCCCCCTCCTTTTTATTCCCTGTGGCTGCCCTCCTCTCTCCTCCAGGGGTGTCACAGCCACTTCCTAGGCCCTTGCCCCCTCTTTTGGCCTAGCCGCAAGTCTTAGGCACCCTCCAAGGGCCCGCGACCCTCTTTCTTTCCTTGGTCACAGACTTGGGCTGCCTCTCCAAGCCCTCAGCCTTCTCATTGGCCTTTGCCGTGGGTCCTAAAGGGCCATTCCCTTAGCCGCGACCCCTCTAGGGGCTCGACATCAGCCCTAAAGGGCTCCTTCTCCTTAGCGTAGGCCTTTGTGGGACTTGTTTCCCTCACTTCAGGCCTTCTAGCCCTTTCTCCCTCCATTGTTGCCCTTTTTTAGCCTCTAGCCTCATCTTTTACCTCTTCTAGCCCTAGTGTTGGGGTTTTCCTAGCCTTGTACCCTTCCCCTAGCCCTATATTTAGTCATCTCTGATTTTTGCATCGTTTTAGTGGACTAACATCTTGTGTTGCAGAGATTTTATTGCTAATGTAATGGTTGCGGGAAGTGGAAGTCATCTCCAAGCCTTCTAGCTCTCAACTAGGCCCTTAGGCCTCTTGGTTTGCTTCTCTATCCCTCAATTTCCTCTCTGTTTTTCTACAACCATCTATAGTCCCAGAACACTATATAAAAGCATTAAAAGTGACCAAAAAATCATTAAGCAAACTCTTAATTTCATTAACTAATCATTGGAGCTCATTTGGCATTAATTGTTTGGCACCTTGTTGACCTTTTGGAGAACTGAATCACTGATTTTCTGAGTTAATATAGGTCTGATATAGACTCTTTCAAGGTCTGATCTGAATGTTAAAAGTTTGATCTATAGCTTATAAGTGGTCACAAAACTAATTGGCAGTCATTGGAAGGTCTCTTGTTTTCATTCTCTAGATCATTTTTGACATATTGCATCATTTTCCAAGGGCTGATATCATAATTTCAAAGTCTGATATAAATTTGCAGACCTCTGAACATAAGATTGTAGCAGTGATAAATTGCATCGAAGGCTCTAAAAGTAACTAAGGAACAAATCTAATTCATGAGCATTGATTATTGAAGTGATTTGGGCTTAAAATTTGGTCAAAAGTTCATTAGAGTTTTATCATTTTTTGCATTACCATTTTGCATTAATATAATTGGCATATGTGTTGTTAATTCCTGGCCAAACTACTCTAAGAAATAACATTGTGGATTAATGCTCTATTTCTCTCATTGATAGCTAGCATCATTGTGACATTGGTTCTGAGGAATATCTTTGCTTGTCATTACTATCTCATTGCTAAAGGATTGGTCAAATGAGTAATTTGTTACATCGTTTCTTATGGTCATATGGAATAAGCATTTCTTGTGGAGATTTCCTTTGTGACAACTACAACTAATATTGTGTATTTCAAGTGAGCTTCATATCTAAGTTTGCATTCTTGCTAATCAAGTCACATTTTAAAGCACTTAATTGATGATCATAATCGTAATAAGAGTATTCTTGTCGTAATCTAAGGGAATTCCTAAAATTGTGTTTAAGCTCTCTCTCTCTTGTGTATCTAATATACACATCGCCACTCTTGCTAATCGTCGTTATCTAATTGGTATTCTAGCAT
This sequence comes from Pinus taeda, assembly GCA_000404065.3. NCBI lineage: Eukaryota > Viridiplantae > Streptophyta > Pinopsida > Pinales > Pinaceae > Pinus > Pinus taeda. Next base: position 43,886 of record APFE030676026.1, on the reverse strand, counting down.
TGTTGAGAGAAGCATTGTGTTTATGGTTATTTCTTGAGCAATTGTTTATCTTGGCCTTGACAACATTTTGGTGCATTTTATCTTGTTTCATTAAGCATTTCCTCTTTTAGTGAAGATTGTCATTACACATTGACTTAAGTACTTCATTGTTCTAAGTTGAATATCATTGTGATTTGTCTCTAAGTGCTCAAGTCATTTAACAAATCTCACTAAAAGTAAATTGCTCATCTTGCATTTTCGTTCTAGGATTAGCCTTGCAATAATTTACCCCCAAACATAAGCTTAGTTGAAAGATTCTAGGACCACCTGTCTCATCAAACTTGCACAATCTAGACATGCTTTGGTGGTTAACACGGTGTCGTTGCAGTTGCCAAAGCCACAGTATTTGCAATGTCGGAGGCATCAGGTAGTTAAATTTCCAGGGGACGTATCATTAATATAGCCATTTCTATCTTTGCCTGGGCTTCTCTCCACAACCTACTCTAGAGACTAGTTTCAAAACAACTAAGGGAAAGGATTCACCTAGTTAAGCATCTATTCTAAAATAAACCAAGATCTTGCATTTCACTTAGTTTTTAGGTGTTGCATTTCATATAGGATAGCGAAGCATCCTAAGGCAGCAATTGTTCATATGGTGGTTGTGTATTTGATTAACGTAAAGCAAGTATTTGACTCCATTAAGGCACTGGTCTTTCAAGATAATCTAATCTAATCATTAAACTTGCTAAATTGACGAAGTTGCTAGGCCATTTAGTTGTGTCTCCCGGACTTGTCGGTTTCCGACAAGTCTTTCCATCTTCATATTTCATAGGGACTACCCCCAATAGCCTGTTGTAGGAAGACAGCTAGAACGGAGAGGATGGAGATTAGAGTGACATCCCCCGCCCTGATTATTGTCGCATTTAGCATGTACAATTTGAGCGAGAACACCTAGCATGCCCCAAGGTTGGCCTTGACACTACTTGATGGGCATGCATTGATCCAAAGCCCAAATGATGATGGTTATTCAGCAAGATGACTGAGGAGGACTTGTTGCACCTAATGGAGCCCCAACGCTAGGGAGAGAGAGCACTACATTGTTTGCATGGCACCCATAGAGATGACACATGGCACCCACAACTAGCTATTGGACACATGGAGGTGCTTTGAGGCTTGATTTGAAAACCTTCTCTCAAATTGAGGATGACCATAATGCTTGGAGACCCTTGTTTCCCTTCTTGTGCATTGTTGGGACATTTTGATGTTAGTCAAGGTTGTCATTCATGACAATATGACATTGTTTATGATGGCAAATTCTTGTGATGTGTGATGCCCTAGATGCCCATTAATCATAATGCACTAGCGATGTGTTATATACCTAGGGGGGATAATATGGGGTACAAAGGGAAGTACCCAAAGTAATAATGTAATAATGGGATAGGCCATAGTAATAAATAAGGTGGTTAACCCATATCATGTAAGGGACCACAAATAGTTAGTAATAATGTAATGGGCCCATGGTATTAGTCAACTATGGTAATGATCCATGGTATTGTATGTATGAGGGCTATATAGAGGCTAGAGACTCCACATAGAGAGATGTCAAGAAATATAGTCAAGGATTATTGAGTGAATAGGCATATGGCTTGTGGAGTGTTCTCCTTCCTTAAGGAGTGAATGTATGGTGTTGCCCTATCATAAGGGTTTTGATCAATAAATTGAATCATTTCTATTCTATATTCAGATCTTATTATTTTTTGGGTTTATTTGCATTGTCTTATATTTTCATATCAGATTTATAATATCTTTGGGCTAGATCTATAACAAGTGGTATCAAAGCACTTTCTTGGGCAAAAGTGGAGATTTTTTTTTTTTTTTTTTAAATTTTTTGCAGGAACTTTTTGGGGCGGCGAGTTTGCAGATCAGATCTGTGCATTTTGGTGCAAGATCTTCAAAAATCTACTTGCAGATTTAGATTATGTGTGAAAAAATACCCGATTTCAAAAAAAAAAAAAACGGTTGAATCGGAGTCTGGATGAAGGAGATATCGCTGATCTAAAATCAGTGGTGTTGTAGACCATTTTTTGGGGCAACGAGTTTGCGGTGCAGATTTGGACGTCTTGGTGAAAGATCTGTAAAATCTAATTATAGATCTGGATTCTTTGTGTAAAAATACCCAATTTCAAAAAAAAATCAGTTGAATCGGAGTCCAGATGAGGGAGATATCGTTGATTTAAAATCAGCTCTTTTTTCAGAATTTTTGGGTGACTACGGGAGAGTTGCAGTGTAGATATGAAATTCTAGTGCTTAGGTCAAGATTTCTCTCACATGGGTAGATGCAAAATGGTTGTTCCATTTCCAAAAACAGGTCATAATAAGGATTCTGAGCAATATTGACAGAATTGTGGCCCTTTCAAATTTTCGCCAAGTAAGCGAATTTTTCTCAAACCCTCTTCATGGAAAAGTTTACCGGAAAAGATAATAGCCATACTATTGAAGAATTCATACAAAATCTAAAGAAACTATTTGGGGAGGGATGGAATTGTATGGTATCACTTGGTTTGAAAGAAGAGGCCGCCATATGGTGGAAATCACTGGGCATCATTGGCTTGCCCAAATTCTCGAATGAAGAAATGGAAAAACTCCTTATGGACAAATGGTCTCGGGCTAGAAAACAAGATAAGGGGAAACATGTGAGGTTATTTCCTACTGGTATATCCTTATTGCAGGTTCATGGGCTGATTCAGAAGGAGAAGATCGTTGTGTTTATAAATCCTAGTTGCAAGCATAATTTTATCAATGTTAATTTGGCAAAAAAATTGCAACTTCCAACCAAACACATTGAAAACACACAAGTGGATGATGACGATGTTCAAGTGTATAAGGATTTGAAGATTTCTATGGATAAGTATGTGTTGCATGGTGATTTTTATACTTCAAAGATGGATAATATGGATGTTGTTTTAAGATATTCTTGGATAAAATCTGTGGGTACTATAAATATTAACATGCAGAAGAAATTCCTAAAACTCTAGTGTAAAAAGAAGAAAATTACATTACAAGATATTTCCATCAATAAACAGGTAGAGTCCACGGAAGTTGACGCATAAGATGTTCCAGGGACTGACATATCAGATGATTAGCAATTAATGGTTGACAATCAAACACAAACAGAGACTAAAGTAGAAAAGGTTACAGGTGTTGATACATCAGATGAGGGCTCAGTGGTGGAAGTAATATTGGAAGATAAGACACCACAGCAGGCACCACAACATAACAGTCAAGCTCCAATAAGGGGTGAATTAAAGAAAAAGACACCGTGGGTTAAAACTTCAACATATCATCACCCACATCACCCCGCAAGACAACAGCCAACAAGATGTTAACCAATTAGCCAGAAGGACAACAACCCCCGTCGGACAAATAGAGAGGAGCAAAGATCCACCTACTACACATCAACACAAAAGAGATACCATGGTCAGCTTCCATCTCAAGCGAGCGTGGCACCAGCGAGATTGAGGGTTCATCTTTCTCTTGGATGGCTAGACGCACGTGCATAGTACCAGTGGACTACTCTTTTGAGTAGATCTTATTATTTATGTTCTTCCCATGCTTCGGGGACGAAACATGTTAAGGGGGGTGGAATGTTATATACCTAGGGGGGATAATATGGGGTACAAAGGGAGGTGCCCAAGGTAATAATGTAATAATGGGATGGGCGATAGTAATAAATAAGGTGGTTAACCCATATCATGTAAGGGACCACAAGTAGTTAGTAATAATGTAATGGGCCCATGGTATTAGTCAACTATGGTAATGATCCATGACATTGTATGTATGAGCCCTATATAGAGGCTAGAGACTCCACATGGAGAGATGTCAAGAAATATAGTCAAGGATTATTGTATGAACAGGGATATGGCTTGTGGAGTGTTCTCCTTCCTTAAAGAGTGAATCTATGGTGTTGCCCTACCATAAGGGTTTTGATCAATAAATTGAATCATTTCTATTCTATATTCAGATCTTATTATTTCTTGGGTTTATTTGCATTGTCTTATATTTTCATATCAGATCTATAATATCTTTGGGCTAGACCTATAACAAGTGGTATCAGAGCTATAACAAATGGTATTAGAGCTATAACATGATGAAAGTTCTTGAACTAACCATGAAGATGCCATAACCTCATGTATATTATGATATTCTTGCTCTTGATGAAGAAGCCCTAAAACCATGATGATGTCCTTACTCTAGATGAAGGAGTCTAAGATGGCCATGATGCCCTAAACAAAAAGATTGATGTATAATCCTTAAGTACCAATCATGTGCCTATGATGACAAGCCCTCTTTGATTGATGCTCATAGTGACCATGCCTTATTTGCATTGTCTTATATTTTCATATCAGATCTATAATATCTTTGGGCTAGATCTATAACAAGTGGTATCAGAGCTATAACAAATGGTATTAGAGCTATAACATGATGAAAGTTCTTGAACTAACCATGAAGATGCCATAACCTCATGTATATTATGATATTCTTGCTCTTGATGAAGAAGCCCTAAAACCATGATGATGTCCTTACTCTAGATGAAGCAATCTAAGATGGCCATGATGTCCTAAACAAAAAGATTTATGTATAATCCTTAAGTACCAATCATATGCCTATGATGACAAGCCCTCTTTGATTGATGCTCATAGTGACCATGCCTTTAATGAAATAAGGATACTTATCTTAATGAAGAGGTCATGTGAAGACACTCTAAACTCTGTCCTAGACATTTAACCTCTTGATGATATGGATGGTGGTTGGAAGACTACCTTGGAGCCCTTATGAAAAAGCCCTTAAAGTCTAGTCCCCATATCCTTATACATGAAGAATCAAGGTCTGCACTAAAAATTCCAAAACAGACATCCCATGGTTTGCACTGAAAATTTTAAGAACAGTGACAAAAAAGTTATTTTTTTGTCGCCTTGGAGACATCCTATCACATTGGCTTTTTCACCATCTTGAAGAGGACTCTTTCCTCTTTCCAACAAACCCTCACTCAACCCCTAACTCCCAATAGTTTTTAAGAAAATGAATTTTCAATTTTAAAGATAATATTTTTTAAAAATCTAACTGATCAACACTCGGACATTCATGTCGGCCTTTCCTCCAATAGACATGATTGTTCATTATGACACAAAACATGTATAAATAAGGCTTCAGATCTCTCATTTCAACCATGATTTCGGTCAAGCAATTCAGAGTTTATACAGTGAGAGGGTTAAGAAGTTTAGGAGGCTGAGGACACAAGGAAGTTCACTGTTTTGGGCTAAAAATGTTTTTGTTGGGTTAAAACATCTCGGGAACAATATTTCGGCATGGTGAAAACACAGTGAAGAGGCTAGAACCTGAACAAAAGTTGGATTGCAGCATTACATGGAGCCTTCTAATCTGAAATTGAGTGTTGAAGTGATATGTTAAGGAGGGTTTGGATAGAGTGTTTTGTAACGACTTTAATGGTGTTGGAATTTCTAAGTCTAACTGTTAGAAATCCTTCATGTACTTTCTGATTTATTTCTGCCTACTTGCTCTGTTTAGTTAACAAGTTATTTACCATGTAAATACTGAAAATAAATACAAGTACATGCTCAACACATTATAGATCATCAACTGAAGGAAAAAACAAGAACACAAGTGACACCGTTATGTTTGGACTAATGTCCCTAGAAAAACCCAATGCGGGAAAATCGGTGCAACTATCTGAGGTTTTTATTATTAAGCAGTTCCAGAATACAATTTGGGTGCCAGAAATGGCTCACCCGAGTACCGGATTCTTGGAGCATCGGATGAACTCTAGCCTCAAGTTGAAGCTTAACTAAACTAGGGTTTCTCCTTGGGAAAATTAACTAGGGAAGAGAAATTTTGGAGAAAAGTTAAGAGATTAGCCACCAAGATGGATGATTCTGAGGCTAGCAATCCTAATCCTCCTCTAGAGAATTTCGATCCAAGCTCTAATTAGGTTGCTTATCCTTAAGAGGGTCTGTTACCGCAAAATCTAGCAGGCCTTGGAGAGGGATACCCTACAACGTTATCACTAGACCAACAACAATGGGGTGATGGCCCATTATCACCATGGACAAAACCCTCTGCTCGTTATGGACTTTCACCAACGGGAGGAGTCCCAGTATAAGGGCACTTATAAGAGATATTCTAGTTATAAAGGTATTGCAATGACAAAGGGACTTCTAAGGAAAAGGTTGAGCTTAAGTACAAGGCTCCAATCAATGAATGAAGGCAATTCGCTTTCCTTAGAGATGCCTAGTTTTTACAACATAGGACCTAGATCTTGATTAGTATGTTGAGAGTTGGGATGGCCAAAGGTCAAGGTAAGGAGGAAATGTTTCCCACAATGTATTTCTCAAGAAATCCGCAAGTTGAAGCTAAAACCAATCTAGGGTTTACCCTAGGGCAAACAACTAGGGCAATGCACCTACACATAATATTAGAATGTTCACATAATATGCAATGCACCTACACTAACATGCATGATATGTGAATGTCAATTTCCATCAAAGAAGGTGAGGTTGCTCACTTTCACAAGGGAAGGTAAAAGTTCACCATCATGTTTAGCAATGTAGAAGTAGCCTACACCTACTTTACCATGGATTTTGACAGGGATAACGTCATATCAACTCATTGCTTCTTAGGAATGGTCAGCCTAGGGTTTGGCTTTTTGATATGGCAGAGTTCTTGAGAAGTACGAGGTTTAATTGGCTTGGGAGGACCATTAGGGGATTCCGGTTCACCTTCCTTGAAACTTTGATCTTTGAGCTATTGCATATAGGAAATGGGCACGTATGACATGTTATATATTATTTTATTAAAAAATTATATATATATATAATATATATATATATAATTATATATATATAATATATATATAATTAAAAATTAATACTAAATAGATATTTCAATGATTTCATAGTACGCAAATTCTCGTTCATGATACAAATTCAAACATGTATCTAGATTCAAAATTGTAAATATTAAATTTGTAAGTTGTACTATGTAACATTATGCATACAAATACAATTGTGACAGATTCATCAATGATCCAATAGGAGAAGGACATGAAACTGCACTTTTCTCATTAAGTTGTCAAGATCAAAATGTGTTTTATAGGTAGTAAGTATTGAGAAAAAAAATTCGTCGTAAATCACATGATAATACATTTGTCGACGTGTTTCGAACCAACGAGTGTGGTTTATCGTCGGGACAAGTTGAAGAATTAGATCATAACTGCATGTTAAATAGGGAGAGTTGATCTTCCAACGGCTAGGTTTGACTGGAAAACAGCAATATCGGACTAGATTGGACCAACCGCCATAATTGACCATGAAACGGCTAGACTTGACTAGTCAATTGGACTCGTCCAAAGGATGGGGACCAAGACCAATATTATATTTAATCAAATATTTTAATTATAATAAATTATTAGATAAATAGTTATTCGATGTATTAGTGTTTAATATCAATATATTTTTCAATGTTCTGAATGTCATTAAAGTCTAGAATGATAAATTTATGAAATGCTACATACGAATATTATTTTAATACATTTTGGTTGGTATTGTTTGTTATTTACGTAAAATGTTAACCATATTTGAATTAAAAATAATAAATCTAGGGAATATTAATAATAATAATGAGTAAAATGTTAACATATTTATGTTTAGTATATTAATAGATCTAGGGATTATAAATATTAGTAATAGTATGGATTTAATATTATCCTTAATACAACTAAAAATAATAAAATATAAAATATATTATTATTCATAAATTATATTATTATTATTTTAATAACAGTATTATTCTTATTATTGTCATTATTAATGGTTTGGGTAACTTATTAACATAGATTTATTAGTTAAGCTATCTAATGTAAACTTGAACTTTCTACTTGAATCTAAATTTTAGAACAATAGTTATATTATAATAGATAATTTTAACCCATTAAGTTAGTCATGGAAAGGACTATCTCATAAACATAAGGAAAAGAAAATGAGGGAGATTCCCAAAGAGGACCAAAAACTCAAATAGGAATTAAGGGGAAAGAAAACAGGTTAGTTAGAAGCTTCACTACAGGATAATTAGGGGAAGAGAAAGGAAATAGATAATTAGTTCAAGTCATTAATAGAGGGGTGGAGGTAGGGGGGAGGTAGAGGGAAAAAACCATTTATGAGATAGTCCTTTTCATCACTAACTTAATGGATTACAATTATCTATTATAAGATAACTATTGTTCTAAAATTTAGATTTAAGAAGAAAGTTCAAGTTTACATTAGATAGCTTAACTAATAAATTTATATTAATAAGTTACCCAAACCATTAATAATGATAAAATAAGAATAATACTAATATTAAAATATTAATAATAATATATATTTATGAAATAATAATTAATTATTAATATTATTATTTTAGTTGTATTAAGGATAATATTAAATCCATATTATTACTAATATTTATAATCCCTAGATCTATTAATATACTAAACATAAATATGTTAACATTTTACTCATTATTATTATTAATAATCCCTAGATTTATTATTTTTAACTCAAATATGGTTAACAATTTACTTAAATAACAAACAATACCAACCAAAAAGTAATAAAATAATATTTGTATGTAGCATTTCATAAATTTATCATTCTAGACTTTAATGACATTCAGAACATTAAAAAATATATTGATAGTAAACACTAATACATTGAATAACTATTTATCTAATAATATTATTATACTTAAATAATTTGATTAAATATAATATTAGTCCTGGTCCCCATCCTTTGGACGAGTCCAATTAACTAGTCAAATCTAGCTATTTCATGGTCAATTATAGTCGTTGGAAGATTTGCTCTGCCTATTTAACATGCAGCCATGATCTCCCGACGATGAACCATACTCGTTGGTTCGAAACACATCAACAAATGTGTTATCATGTGATTTACGCCGAAATTTTTTTCTCATAAACTTAATATGGATCACAGAAGCCTCGATTCAACAAGTAGTAGGTATTGAGTCCTCCTCCTGACTAGCAATGCCAATGACAAATAGAAATAGCAAATACAAAAAAACTACAAGGTAGTAGGTAGTGTGTAAAATCCTAAACCGGAATCCCTACTGCAGCAACTGATGATATTTCTCCTACTTGTTAGATTTACATGAACAAATTATGTGCAGTTTCCTACGACAAACATTGAAATACATACGCTGCAGCCTACACCATTTAAAATAATATGCCGAAACAAGAAACTGAACAAGAGAAAGATACAACACAAATGACACAATTATTTTTGGACAAATGTCCCTGGAAAAACCCAATGCAGGAAAATCAATGCAACAGATCTAAGAGTTTTTATTATTATGTAGAAATTATTTCTGAATACAATCTCTGGATGCCTTGTTGGCAACCCAGTACAAAGAATATCACTTGGCAGAAGAAACTAGTGAGATTACCTCACTCTACACTGCAAGTCTCAGCTGATCCAACAGCAGAACCAACGAGTCATCGTTTACTCTTGTGCTGCCCCTACACAGTCACTGTGTGGGCCTACATCAGCCTCTAAGGCACTGTGTCACCTCTTTGTTGGATCGGTTTGCTCTCAGGAGCTAACTCCATCCCTCCCAGCTTAGAATGTCAACCTCCTCAGCAGATTTCGGACCTCTACGTGGAAGGTTTTTGCACTGCTTTGCATGGGACCTGCATGAGCCCTTCCTGGCTTTGCGTCACCCTCTCTAGGCACTGCATTGCCTCCTTTGTGTGTCTCTCTACCTCTCTGCTGAGTATTCTTGGCTTCGGAGAAAATCCTACAGCCAAAACTCGCTCTGCCCCTCTCTGCATGATCACTACATTGCCTCTAGCTTTAGCAATTCGATCTGACTTATCAACTCTCTATGTGTCTTCCAAATGACCCTCAAGCCTCTTTAAATAATCTTCTCGTTGACATTCAACAGCCCAGATTACAAGTTAGTCAATGGCTAAGATCATTTATGCTTGATCTTTGTCTTCTTCTAGAAGTTACACCCACAATTAGATTAATACCCATTAATTATTTTAATTTCCTAAGTTATACTTAGCAACCCATTAAAAATAATTAATTATTTTAATAAAACTGTCTCCAGGTGGAATTTCCAAAACGCTTTCTGGATTCTTTGAAATACATGTGCCCAAGCCTCCCTACAAAATTTGAGACTTAGAGCTCATCCGATGCTACCAAAAATCAACAGGTAGCTCATCAATCATCATCATCAAAATTAGCATCACTGTCATTGTCAACGTTGCTCTCCTATGTTGCATCCTCCTCCTCTGTATCCAATGTAATCTCTGCATTTGCTGGTGTGGAGGCTAACCCATCAAGAGTATCACCATCATCAAAAGTGAGAGGCTTTAGCACTGGCTCATTAAGATCCAAGTTGGCTAATGCCAACTCAACACTAATGTTCAAACCCATATCATCAGGAAAGACATCCCACATCTTTGTCTTTCCCTTCAACCACTCATCCCTCTGCCTGTAAATAAGACGAAGGTTTTTGTGTATATACACCATTATCTCTACACAACACTGCTCAAGTCTGCTCTTCTTCACACTATACAAATTCCCATATGTTCTCCAATTCCTCTTGCAACAAGAGGATGAAGTAACCAAACAGAGGAGCCTCATGTCTAACTGTTGTAAAGGAGGGCTTGTTGCCTCATTAGTTGCCCACCAAGAATAAGGCTTCTTAGCCCCCTCGTCTCTAATCACATCATAACCTGCAAATCGCCCAGTGCCAATGGGAAACTCTACAAAAGCATTCTCCATCTCATCAAGGGGTGCTCTATCTTGAAATATCCGCCTCAATCTATCCTTCCTTCCATGTGAAATTTCACCATCCATGTGAGGAGGGAATCTACGAGAAGGTCCACCATTTAGCCACTCATGGTTGTAGTATTTTGGGTTCAATGCGTGAGCCAAACAATGCAAAGGTGTGTAATTTTTGTCCCATCTGCTGACAAAAATATCCTGAATGGTGGTGAAGAAGGCTTATGATGATGTCTCATACTCAGGGCACTCACTTTGTAAAATAATGGTTGTTACAAACTCAATCATGGAATCCCATCCCTCATAAACCTTTCCTAGGATGGGTTGGTCTATATTTGTAAATAGTAGCAAAGTAATTATAGAGCCCATGATCTTAATAGTGAAATCTATCCTCTCCCATAAAGCATCATCTAACACTGTGTCCTTGACTCTTTCTGACGCTACATGATTTGTCTTTCTCCAAAAAGACAAAAACTATGAAATAATCATGGCCCCGAGAGCATTCTTGACCTCTCACAACCTTTTCAACATGATGAATGAAGAGGCAAACCGTGCATCTGCAACCTTCAACAATGATAGATGGATGTACTCCTTGTAGATTGCGAGGGCATTTTTATGATTTTATACAAAGTTGTGGATATGTCGTGCATCCTCAATAACACTTCCAATCCAAGGCACATCAAAATCAATACTTTTATGTGCTAAATTCAAGCAATGGACAATGTGTCCAAAATACTCGTGGATATTTAACTTACACAATCATGCCAGCAGCCTTGCAAACAGGTGCATTCTCTGGACTCTGTAACGATTTGCACACAAGAATCAACACCTACATCTTCAATAACTTCAATGAACAACTCACCCATATATTGTACATCCTTGTATTGTCCAAGTGCATGCATTGATTTCAAGAAAACGGGTCCATTCAAGGAAGACACCATGAAATTGATGAGTGGGTGGCCTATTGGATTTGTCCATCCATCAAAAACAATACTAACCCCGAATCTTGGCCATGTTGATTTAATAGGCTCAAACATTTTGTCCACCTCTTTCTTTGCCTTAGTCAGCAATGTCGTTCTATGCTTCTTTGACTTAGGAGGCACATACCCTAATGGAGCCCCTTATGTTATAGCTCAGCACATTTCAAGAAATAAAGGTGAGCATACAACATTAAAGGATATAAAGTTTAAATAGAAAAATAAGGCAATGGTGATATCAAGCTCTTCCTTTCTCTCTTTTTGAAAAATCTTTTCCATTGGACCAAGTGCCACTGCCTTTGTTTTTGATGTTTGACCTACACCACCACTAAAACTCTCAAATGGAAATTTGTCGTTGCTTTTCCTCAAGAATGGAAGGGGATCCTCATTCTTGTTTTTTTAGATGATGCAACCACCCTTGCCACACCAACATTGGCCTCTTTTTCCATGTCCTTCCTTTTAAGCTACAGACACATTTGCACATGCTCCAATTCCATAACCTAGTAAGCCCAACAAATGAACTTTCACACGGAAATAAGTGCTCTTGAAATGATTGTTGCAATAGTTGCATGTCCAAGAAACATTGCCTCTTCCTTTCAACTTGTTGTCTAGCCCTTGATCTCTTGTGACATACTTCCACAAGGGATATTTACTTTCTTGAGCCTGTTGTCTTTTTAAATTTATTTTTCCCTCGACATTTGAAGTTGTTGTTGTAGCCCCACTTCTAACAGAAGGAACGCTTGCAGACCCTAGTGAAATTGGAACAAGAGGGGCATCACCAATGGGGTCATTCTTACCCTTCCTTTTCCCCTTCCCTACTGCCCTTGATTGAAACATGAATGCTGTAAAAAAATAAAGAAAAAATGCACAAACATGTAAACAAAATGGAAAGGAAAAATGTTGTGTTTTGGAAAAGAAAGTGAATGAAGAAATATTTTGGAAAAAAACAACAGAGTTTGTGAAGGTTGTTGAGCCACAGGTTAAGGTGTTATTGTTGGTGGATGGGGAAAGATTGGCTATGGGCTTCATTTATGACGCTATGGATCAAGCAAAGGAGCAAATAAAGAGGGCATACAAGGATAGTGTGACTAAGTATGGGCCCATTTTGGAAATCATTGATGAAAGATGGAACAATCAACTCCATTGCCCTATACATGCAGCTAGGTATTTTTTTAACCCACGGTATCATTATAAAGCTCTGGAGGCTGGAGCTTTAGGTGGGGAGGTTAGAGATGGATTGATTGAACGCACTGATCGCATGATCCCATTGGAGTGTGATCCGCTGGAGATACACTGATAGGTCACAACTTTCAGCAAAGCCACAAGGAGCTTTGCCAAGAACCTAGCAAAGATTGCAAGGCAAGCAGATGAGCCAGGCAAACAAAAATTTCAATTTTTCAAATTCTTAATACTTATTTTGTTAAATTATTTATAATTTGAAAGTTGGATATAATTTGTTGAGCTAACGCATTACACTACTATGTTTTTTGCAGCACAATGGTGGGAGGCTTTTGGTAGTCATTGTCCTCAATTGCAGAACTTTGCAATTCTTATTTTGAGTCAAACTTGCAGTGCTACTGGTTGTAAGCGCAATTGGTCTGTCTTTGAGAGGATTCACACAAAGAAGAGAAACCGTTTGAACCAAAAACGGTTAAATGATCTAGTCTATGACCAATACAACCTCCGACTCAGACGCAACCAATTGTTGGACAAAAGATTTGATTCAGATCCCATTGTGTTGGAAGATATTGATCCAACATCAAATTAGGTAGCGGAGAGTCATCCAACAGAGTTTGATTCTGATGAGGATCTTGATTTGGATTTAAAGGCAGAGACATCACTTGAACAAAATGTTCAGTTGAATGCAGATCCACTTGTACCAGCCTCAGGCCCAGCCCCAAGTCCTCCAGTTGTAGGCGCTTCCTTAGCTCAGGGACGAGGGAAGCGCATATCTCGTCTATCTCAGCGTGCAGCTATTGCACAGCCTGCTAGTACTACCACTTCTACAGTTGCAGTTGGAGATGATGATGAGGAGCCATGGGTTTCCCTGTTTGACTTTGATTCAGAGGTTGAGCCAAATGATGTTGGCTCCTCTAACAGTAGCCAGTAGTACTGGTCAATGATGACTAGTGATGTTTAATAGTTTACTTCATTTCTAGCCTCCTTGGATATGTGTTTTTGTTTTGATCTCTATATCATCATTCATGTATGTATTGGACAGTGCACTAGGTGCCATTTTGATACAATGGATATATTCATGAGCCTACTTTGATCATATGTTGTCTCCTCTCTATATTCAAAAGCTTTGTGTTTGGAAACATGAATGAAAATCTTTAAAATTATGTTTTTTATAAATAAATAAAATTAATGTATTTTTTACAATGACCGAGTCATTGAAATCAAACCGGTTAAGTTGATACTGAGTCGGAGTCAACGCTGAACCTTGGCCGTTTCTGAACCGGAGTCGGAGTTTTAAAACATTGGTTAGTAAAGGGTGCATACCAATTCAGACAGTTTTACTAACCAATGTTTTAAAACTCGGACTCTTGTTCGGAAACAACCGAGGGTCAGCTCTGACTCCGACTCCGACTCTGTATCGACTCAGCTGGTTTGATTTCAATGACTCAGTCGTTGTAAAAAATACATTAATTTTTTTTATTATAAAAAAACATAATTTTAATAATTTTCATTCATGTTTCCAAACACAAAGCTTTTGAATATAGAGAGAAGACAAGATATGATCAAAGTAGGCTCATGAATATATCCATTATATCAAAATGGCACCTAGTGCACTGTCCAACACTATATAGCACATTGTTTGAGTGATATTATAATCATTAATTCTTATCATATTCAATAATAATTATTATTATCTGCAAGTGTTTTTCTATAACAGTGGTATCAGAGCCATGTTGTTCCTTACAGGTTCGGTCGAGTACGACTGCTACCAATCCCGCCGCTAATATTTCCACCCATTGTTTCCCTTAGTGAACTCTTGGTTTGTTTTATGTCATTCCATCCTTGAGCTAAGGGCAATCCTATTGAGAAATCCTCCCTAGTGGGTTTTTCACTTTGCAATTTACATTGATTGATCAAGAGACCACCCACCCTTAGATACTAGTCTCCCCTCCCCCCTCTTACCCACCACCTATGGGTAGTGTATATAGGAGAAAAACATTCTCCTCAATTGTCCTCAGCAGGCAGCCAACAACCCCTGGAGCCACTTGATAGCTCAATGTTCCATTGTCTCCGCCACCTGAGCTAGCCATGTGGTCCCTTAACCACTTGTCATGATTATATGTTTGAAGGTGGGCCTTCCGACCCTAAAGGTATGGCTTTTCATTGGTATAGTTGAGTAATTTTCCTTACTTGTCATGGGCACTTTTGGGCATGGATTGGTGGGGTGATTCAGCGGAAAGAGGGGGTTAGGTCTGTATTCTTCTCCTCTACCTGATTTCGTGGTTACGCTTGTATCCTAGTCCCATGAGACCTCCTTTATTGGCCATTAGCTTTAGGATTGGAACTACATGGGAAATCTTGATTTTGGTTGCATGTTCCAGCTTCTTGCTACCACCTGCAAACCTCCCCTTCCACTCATTTAGGCCCCATTCATCTCTTTCCCATCCGTGTCCACATGTGTCCACTGGGTCCACATAGGGTTAACCTCTCCCTCCTTGTCGACACCTTGGGTTGGGCCTGGAATGATGCCCCAAAGGTTGATGCAGCTAAAAAGAAAAGACAAAGCATAATTTGGCCACTCTCAACAAGAAATGTACCACAAGAAGCAAAATATGGTCGGGACATACAAATTTAGCACGTGGGCAAAAGTCAAACATGAGCTCTAACCCTTATCCATGGTCATCACCTTGGTTCCTATGGGCCCTAGATGAGTCGCCTCCATCAATAAGGAACCCGTGATTGTCCCAATCCCTGGTGGGTGATGAACTACCCCACCTTACGGGGGTAACCATTGCTACATATCACACATCATGCTCTCATCCCCTAGAGCCTCAAGCAGTTATGAAGAAAAATCAGTCAAAGGCAAAAGGCATATGAAGAAGGGTGGAAAAACAAAGGTCGGGGTAACTCATGTACCACGATTTGCTCCTTCCTACACTCATATACCCAGGTGTGGACTTCCCTTATTGTAGCTACCCTTGTACCATGGCATGTGGTCTGGATGATTCCCCTAATCCCCATTCCACTCCATTACTATATCATTTACCACCTACCATTTGAGGGATGTACCAAGGGCATGTCACACCACTTTAAAGGTTGAAACCACCTAATAGGGTCCTTGAGTAACCCCCTTATTGAGCTTGGAGACACTAGTATATGCCAAAGCCCACTATGGAAGGGCATACCACCATAAAGTGCCCCATTGATTCCATGACTTGTAATCTCTTTTACTTGATTATTCTAATGATTTGTTGTATTGGAGGGCAAAGGGGACGCATTGGATCTTATGTAGGATTGCAAGTGGGTCTCCATTTGAGACTTAGTCTCGCTATATGGGGTCCTAACCCTCCAGAGGACCACATTGGCACTTGTAGGGTGAGCGTTGAGAGCGATAAGCCTCCATTATATCAAATATTACTTCATGGATCCCCAACAACGTTCATTGATTACTTGTGTTCCACCTTTTGGGTGAGGATGATGCACTTAGTTCACCATGCCCAGTCGGCTCAACACTTGCACAAAACACTTGGCAGATGTTCCAGGGTCCATAAGGTCTCTCCCGTTGTAGAGGGAGGGCGTATGCCATCATTATAGCCCATGCAGGTGGTTTACAGACATTTTTGATCCATTTGGAGACCCATGAGGATGCCCTTGTGCCTCCAAACCCACTTGGGAGCACCACAGGTTCTTGCTTAGAAAGCAAGGGGCCAACCCCTTGTCCACTATGTTTGGAGTCCATTTCTACATCATGGCACCTCATGGACTTCAGTAGGCCTCCTCAAAGGCCCACCTACTCACTTTGTTGATCATTCAACCCTCTTGAGAGAGTTATTCTTGTGTTGTTGAGCTAGGGCTTGTCACCAAAAGTATTGTTATCATACACATTATTTTATTCTAGGGGCATTATTAGTCCAAATTAGGTTATTCGAATCCCTTAGAGGATTGTATAAATAGAAGAGGCATTCTCTCTCAATCATCATCACTTGGATTGGGTTATTATCTCCTGTGAGATTTTCACTATACCTTTTGGAGGACAAGTTTGGATGTTATGGCTGAATTTTGATGTTTGGATATCTCTCTCGTCTTGGAGCTTCATTATTGGCATAAATTGATGATTGGATATACTCTTTTGTACATGTAAGTACTCTTTTCATGCTTATTCTTGTTATTTACTTTGTGACATGAATGTTGTTGGGATTTTCGCTATACAAGTCTAAAATTTACTGTTTTTTTATGCGAATTAGTGGAAATTGTGATATTTTATAGCATTGCATCATGGGCCATGTATGAATGGGTGAATGTACCTAGAGATAATTTGTGATAAATACATCTCGATAAGTTATCAATTCTTGCAAATCGAAGTATAAAGACCTTGAAGCAGATACTTTCATGCCTAATGCCATGCGAAGTTGTTTTAAGGCCTCCTTAATTGGGTGAACACTTTTGACTCCCTCTTTTTCTAGGCCCCCTAGGGCATCAATTATATCACAATCTAGCCTTCCAAACACTTAGATTTTTGGTCCACAATTGCGCCAAGATTTGCTCTAGAGGCCCTCCAAATTTGAAGCAAATCCAACAGTGGGATCTTGAGATATAGCAAGCTCTAACTCAAGGACCATTTTATTGCCCTAGTTTTCCCTTAGCTATTGTCCTCATTAGAATCATTGAAAGAAAACCTCAAAGAAAATGTGTCCTTTGATCCTCTTCTCCTCCCTAATTAGGTCAAGACCCTCATTGGGTGATCAACTCCATACCCTTGACCTAATTTTGGGTTTGCTTGGTCCCGTGTGCTCCCACTTCTTATCAAAGCTAATCCTTCAAAGACTATTTAGAAACCAAGTTTCCACAAGGATTTTGAGGTCTAGGAATCTCCTTTGCAAGTCATACCTTCAAACCCTAGCCCCCTAAAATCCTCCTAGACCTTCCTAGAGAGCCTTTCACCTTTATTCCCAAGGAAGCAAGACACATATTTTAGCCTCTCTTGTCAATAGGATTTTGGGATCAACTTTCATCCTATCATTGATATATTCATTATAGTGATCCTTATTATTCTGGGTCTCCTCCCATCAGTGAAAGTCTATAAAGAGCAAGGAGCCTTAGTTGACGTGACCATGGGCTATCGCTCCTTTTTTGCCCATTGACCTAGTAGTTTCTCTATAGGATCCCCTCTTAGGAACTCTGCTAGTTTGAGTAGTAACACCCCCCATAATCCATTATTCTAGGTAGCAGACTTTAGGGTCAATCCTTTTAATATCCTCTTGTCATCATATTCCCTTAACTCCAACACCCTTGAATATTGGCATTGATCTTCCCATCCCTTCACCAATATTTTATTTTTTCTATTAAACCCAACTTGATCACCAAGGTTATTCGTGATATCACCCTACTACTTATTGCTTATGCCCTAGCGATTTTTAGGGAATCCCCCCTCAAAGCCAGAGGAGAGCCATCTTAAAGAGGCAAAGGTAGGTCATTGAGATAGTAGTGGGTGACCTATCAAGGTTCCACTTGGATTGTACATTGTGGATTGGAACTTTCACCATTCTAATGTACAATTTGAGCAATAACACGACTAAAGGCTTAATAATCCAAAACTATATAGTGTAGCCATTCTCTTCAAGTGTAGATTTGGTATGGATTGTTCATGAAAGGATTTAGACAATGTCAATTTTTATTGTAATTTCATTTAGCTCTCCCTCCCATTGGTTCTTAATTCCCTTTCAAGGGTCATGGTTTGTTCAAAGCATCTACTCAAAATTCCTAACTCACTCATGTTTCTAAGGATTCTAGTTAACAGTATGGTAGCTTGTTGATTTCGATAAACGTTCAATGCATATAAAAACAATTTTATGGTTTTACCACATTTGGTAGTTGAATATAAATTCTCTCCCTTTGGGGTGAAACCAGTGTTGCAGGGGAGCGCCTCCCCCCCCCTCGATCCCACTCCCAATCCACGCTTCGAGCGGTAGCAACTCATGAGCGGGTCGGGAGTGCACTCCCTAAAAAAAACGCTCCTTGCCTTTTCGGTGTCTTTTTCCTTTCTTGCAATGATGTTCGAAATGCAATTTTTTTCAAAGAAACAAATAAGTTTTGAGTGGGGCAGCTTAATGATCAAGCCTATGGCCCTAGTATTGATATGTGATTCATGGTAATGTTAAATTCTTAAAGTAAAAGTGACATTCTCCTTAATCTTCATTTTCATCCTTTTACTTAAATTTTTAACATTTACCATGAAATGACTTAGGATGTTTGAGAGTGGTTCCAACCTCATTGGATTTCATATGGAGAAAGTAGAATTTTAGATTTCATTCAAAATCCAGCAGACTTATCAGTTTTTCAGGATTTCAGGATTGCAATGTTTCCATTGAACTTTGTTATGTATTAGGGTATGCAACTCGTATTTAATCAAGAGCACCAATCCCTCTATGTACCTTGATGTTAGTGACATTGGTTGTCAAACTCCTCTATCATGACCCTCCTAAAAATGTACGCATCACTCAAATAAAAATCTTGACTTGACATGCTATGCTTTTTCTATCTTATCTTAATGCTTAGAGGGTGATATTAATGACAAAGATCCCTATACAGATACAGACGTAATGAGAAAGATACCTTTGAATATTAATGCTTAGAGGGTGATATTAATGACAAAGATCCTGATTTTCCAACAAGACTAAAAAATTAGACATTTCTCGTGGTGGCATGAGGCCCAAGCATAAGCAATAGATAATAGATTTACTTGTCTTTTCTAGTTTCTAGTAGTTTTTATAGCTATTGACTCTTTCATATTTATTATGATATGTTTTTAAACAATATATGACAATTTAAGTTTGAAGTTGGCAATTATAACTCATTAGTAATGAATTATGAATATGATGCTTCATGAAAGTTGAAAGTTGTTTCATTTCATTTTATAACATTTCACTTCATGTTAGATATTATTTGTTGTAATTGTTACACTTAACTTACAAGTACAACTCTAGTGATCAATGATGATAAATGTTATATATTGAATTTTGAAAGCTTGAAACTTTAAGATTAATGAATCATGAGACATAATATGTTGTATATTACTATGTTACTAACTTGTGGACGTGGTTGATGAAGATTATAACTTCTAGATGATTGTTGTGATATGGTTAAATCTATGTTTTTTTATGTTTTTTATATCTAATTCATCATTCTACATGTTTTTGTTGACATATATGTATCAAAATATAAAATATATATATATTATATAAAAAACGCTCCGGGATTCACTCCCAAACCGGGAGCTTCTGAAAATGTCGCTCCCGCACCCGTTTTCGCTCCCGCTTCCCGCTTTCACTCCCGCTCCCAAGTAACACTGGGTGAAACAATACATCTTATCAACAACATAAACATCTCAAGAACTACATAAAAGCTGAAGCATATTATCACATGCATTCTCCCACTTGGAAGTCGCTATTTTCCATAACTTTTCTCAGAGTTCATTCATATATCTAGGCATCTTAAAAATACATAGTTACAAGTCGCTGCCCAAAGGCATATTGCAGATCCATTCTCTTCCTTGTATATATGTCAACATTACCATCTCAGGCACAAAAACAGTATTCTAAGTTACAATGAAGATCCAACAATTAGAAATACATCTGCCTGCAAACATTACCAAAAGTTTTGTTTCAATAACTACATAACGATTGCAACATAATCTGGACAAACAGAAAGAAATGGAATAAGATAAATAGGGAGTTCATAGAAAATCACTAGATGTATGTGTCGTTTCCTGATCTGATATGCTTTTGAGATGCTCTTGCCAAGCTCAGATAAGGCACATTTGATTTGCCTCTCAGCTGACTCCCAGGTTACTCTCCTTCCCTTGAAATACACTGCACTGCATAAAGTGGCCTTTAAGGGTGATGAAAACTCTGTTACCAAATAATTTGGGCACACACTTTGTCCAACTGCTCTGCCTCCCTCACTGATGGTGACCCAAACTTACCAAATAGGAAGATAAATTTAAAGGCCAATTTTGTATATGATTTGAGCTCTTACTGGTGCTCATACAAAGAGAATAATAGTCACATTCACCAATGAAAATGAACCTTTATACATAGATAAAAGTTGAAGCATTGATGAAATTGGAAAAATCGATGTTCACAATGAAAATTGAAGCCATGAGCTTTTGAAACACTTAATGGAACTAATAGTATATATAATTTATTAAACAAATTTAATAGCATGCCCACATTAACCAAGCTATCAGGGAATGAATTTGGGACCCTTCTTATTTGAATATAGACCCAAACTTTTTCAAATCCATCAAATGGTAAATCATGTGACAATCTTAATGGATGTCGAAGTGTGTGCCCCTACATATCAAAGCATCATGCCTGTGGAATTATTAGAAGAAATATTCCACCTGTAGTCTATTTAAAGGTGTCACTACTATTAACACAGGATGTATAAAGATGTGATTCTAATTTTGTGAAGTAGGAAATATCACGTGAAAGCTGCTATAAGGACTTGATTGAGGTCTTGCTCACCTAATAAGTGGTTTGGCAACTGCCCTGCAAATATCATAAAAATGAAAATAATGTGGGTGATGACATACTAGATTACCTAAGAACATGTTCAACTTGGACAAGGATCTCGAGAGAGCAAAAGATATCATTTGCAAAATTAATATAGAGTTCCACCAGATATCCAGCACAATTCTTCATAGTTTACACCATTAAGTAAACAGTGCACAAAAGTAGACATGGATGAGATACCCAAATTGCAGAGGTAAATTACAGATTTGGTGACTATGCAACAAAAAGGGGACCAGGAATGATAAAATGCTAATAGTAATACCAAGTTTGACTAGTAAAGTGAAGTCAAAAGACCTCCTGCAGGTAACCAAAGCCACAAGAGAGGAAAGATTTACACTCTTTGTAGAAAGGATTTTATACCTTCCAGATAATGGTGCAAGAGAGGGTATTGGAAGGGATAATGTTGTACAAGTGGCCAGAATATTTCCTTCGAAGGCATGGCAGATGTTAATAAATAAATAAGGTCAACAAGGCTCGTGAAGAAATGTGTGGTTGTGGTTCCAATAGAGGCGTTCTAATTCGACAATTTGAAACCTTCCAGTGGGTGAGTTGGCTTTTAGGGGCCTCAGCCCACATTTACAATGCGCATGATGGGCCAGGCTTTACAAGTTTACAATGGGCCGAAAAAAAAAGAAAGAAAATTTGTGTCCAATTACTTTCATTATTTCATATTCACAACAGATTAATTTGCCATCCTGTGATTGTAACTGCTGCTCCATTTCACTTGGCACATTATTCACCCCGATTAACTTCTGGCAGCTTTTAATTTTCACCTCGTTCATTGTGTGCACATGTATCAACAAGCAAAAGGCATTGGATAAAATTGTGCAGATATGCCAGGTGCAGTAGATCTCGAAAGTCATCTGTTGCGTACTCTTCTGACATGGTAAAATATGAATCTTCTTTTTTATCGAATGAACAATAAGAGCCAGTGATTAAAGCTATTCCACAGATAGCTATGGAAGCATCATATTAAACAGCAGATATCCTCCTGTTCCTTAAGCATGAGAAACAGTTATGAGACAAAAGTACTTTGCCCTACAAACAGGACTGGGTTTGCCTACGAAGCCTTTTTCACAAATTTTAGGCCACATCTGTAGCATCCTTTGCCTATGAAGCCTTCTTCACATTTTTAAAGTCATATCTGTAGAGTAGAGTCCTTTAATCAGACCTTAATTATATTGCAAGACTTGTATTGTACATGAAGATGAAGCTCATATCTATAGAAGGTTTTTCTCTCTTCATCATTTCTCATGGTTGGATTTTGGAGGAGTTCTATTGCTTGGAGCTTAATGGATATATCATTCTTTCAGCATATGTAAGTGTAATGGTTTTATCCTATCAATGTGTGGCTTATTGTTTCCCTTTCTCATTATTGTTGATGAATTGTGGTAGACTCCTAGAACTTGCTTTGTAGGGCCAAGAGAGGGGTATATCTACCCCATTGCAAAGGTTTTATGTGAGGGATTATTCCCTCTTGGAACCTTTGTTGTCTTATTCATGATGGTATTCTCTCACATTTTTTCAAGTGGGTGCTAGACTAATACTTCATTGTGTAGGGCATACCCTAATGGCCTAGTTTTGTTGTGGCATTATAGGGGCTCTCCTAGTACATTTTTCTACATTCATTTTCATCCTCTAAAGGCTTATTGTGGCATGTGTGTGTAGCCCTTAAACATTCATGAATTTCCCTTTTGGATCATCCTCTTGACTCCCAACATTTTGCTAAAGCTATTCCATATATCAATTTGTGCTTCATTGTTTAGCTTTGCAAATCCTATTTTTGAGGCAAATCCCCCTTGAGCTAGAGGAGAACCAACAGAAAGTTAGACAATGAGTTTCTTAAGTGACAGTAGTAACCATCCTAGTAGTTCCCTCTCAAGTTACACATTTTGGATTAGTGATTTTATCATTAAAGCCAAATTGGGGAGATAACATTATCATTTATGTCTTATTTTCAAAAAAATAATGCAAGTTATTTGAATGCTTTCTCTCTTTCACTGCTAGTGCACTTTATTTTTTGTTATTGTTATATGCATTTACAAGATGGTATTAGACATTGAAGTTTAGAATGCATGAGGAACAAACACAGTGAGAGCATATCGACAAGGTAGTGCGATGACGCAATCAGTTGGCACACATACAACAAGGGACATGCAACACTAATATCAAGATTCAAGACATCTCAACATAAATAAGTTGACTTCTAAGTTGCACTAAAAAGGATACAGAAACAGATACCCATATTGGAGGAAATGGATATGCCAAATTTTCCAAAACGGTCAATACAATGAGCAAACAAAATAGGTGTGTGCATGTGTGCAAAAGAAAAAAGAGCCATGAGACATAAGATATTCATATTATACTATTACCATTCATCGATTAGAAGCCTAAAAGACAGTTTTCGGAGTAGGTCATCATTACTACTATCTTGCTATGCAAATTGTACAATATAAACATACATTAATGAGTACATGAAAATTTCAAAACAAGTGTTATACTATTATATTCAATGCTCATAATTGCATTACAAATTACAATTACATATCATTAAAAATTTCTAACATGAAAGAATGAAGATTCCAGGCTTGGCAATGCCCAACAAATGCCAACTTCTCCAATCGTGCCCCATTAGCCACAAACCCCTGAAAAGAAAGGATCAAAATTCAAAACCCTAAAGCAAATAATCAATCAACACCAACCCTCCACAACACAAATAACACCTAGAATGTACTGAGTATTTGTGTGTTTAAGGTATGTATTGAGTATTTTGAAACATGGGTTTCCCATTTATGTTTGTTGACACAATGTTTCTAGACAAAATCTATGGCTATGAAGCTTTCACATTTTGAGGGTATCCCCTCCAAGCATTTTTGATAACATAAGTTGACTTGTAGCTAATTATTGAATTTGATATTGGTTTATTTCACTACATTTTTTTTTAAAGAAATATATTACTCTAAATACAATAGCACCATGATTCCCAAGGTGCTTGTAATAGGGAAACAATGGCAGCATGCTTCCTAAGGAAATTGTAACAACGTCTTTGTGCAATTTCCCAAGGAACATGTATGATTCTAGAGAAGGTTGCACACATCTCAAGGCAACAATGAAGTGCTACAATAAGGGAATATTACGTCAATAAAGGAATGCATCTCGAGGCACCAAAACATGAAACTTGAGGCAAGGGTGAATTTACCATGGCAAGCCACTAGGGGAAGTATAAGTTTTTGAGTGAGATAATACAACCTATTGATAGTACTTCTAGGTGGAAGTGAAAGTTCAGGAAACTAAGAGGTAGAATATGTTAACCTACAATAGACTTTGAGTAGCGAGAAAAGTGTTGAGCAACTTGTAATAGACATCATGTAGCAATCAATAAACATGGGAAACTTGTTATAGACTTCACACAACAATGAATAGGTTTGGGTAATGTTGCGACTCAAACTTTCACCACATGACACCATGATGACACTCTAAAGTTTTATTTAAGGCATCATCGTTGAGTAATGGTTAAAATATGCTCTCTTACCATACAACTAGTAGTGCTTTATGTTGATGAAAATTTGGCATATTTAATCAATCATTTGAAGGTTTAAAAAATGGGACTAAACTATGGCATAATTTGATCTATTCATTACTAGTACATTAATTGAGTTCTAAGCATTGTAATTGATTTATATATCATTGAATGAGATGTACTTATTGAATTGTTGTGACAATCTCTCTTCTTACAATATGTGCTTGAATGCTGTGAGTAAGACATCTCTTGAATGTTCATTTTTTATCCTTGATCTATTCCCAAAGACTCATTGGCTTTGATATACATGCCCCATTCTTTCAGAACATAATCGAATATTTGTAATACTTT
Organism: Pinus taeda; assembly: GCA_000404065.3. Taxonomy (NCBI): domain Eukaryota; kingdom Viridiplantae; phylum Streptophyta; class Pinopsida; order Pinales; family Pinaceae; genus Pinus; species Pinus taeda. The sequence continues at coordinate 18,448 of APFE030676026.1, read as the reverse complement.
TTTGGTGCAAGGATAATCTCATTGGACAGATTGTCATTACTATAAATTAATTGTCTGAACAATTTGAATCACATTTGTAATTTTATATTTATATTGACAATCTTCCCTTTAACTTCAAGTACCAATTTGCCTTGGTCAAGCTCAGCTAGACAAACTCATCCTTCCTACAACTCGATCTTGCTAATTTGGCTTATAGGAAAACATTCTTTAGGAAAGGAAGCCCTTTCCTTACCCTTAAAGGGAGAGGCAAGGCCACCGAGGTGATAGTGGGTGACTTGCCTTCTAGTTGCTCATAGTAAACAAGTTGTTTCTTAGAAAGTTGTATCATTTTAGGATGGATGATGGAAATTCCTTGATAGTGTATTTGAATTCCTTTAATAATAAGGAAAGTCAACTTGTCCTTGTTGATATTAAGATGGATGAGGAAGATCAACATCTTACCTTCTTATGTTCTTTGCCAAACTCTTAGGATAATCTGGTTGTAGCAATTTGTACTACTACACATTCGATATTGAAGTTTATGGATATGGTTGCATCCTTGTTATTAGAGTAAATGAAGAGAAACTCCATGGAGGGTGTGGCCAAGGATGTCTTATTTATAAGAGACCATCACTGAGATAAAAAAAAAACGCAAGTCTTTGAGGGATAAATCTAAATCTCCAAGACAATTTATAAGGATATGGAGGAAATGAGATAAAGCTAAGCATTATAAGCAAGATGTAGATCAAAGAATGTTGATAAAAGTAAGGGATCTGATGATGCCCTATCCACAAAACAACACCCTCCATGGAAGAAGGAAGTGATGTTTACTCGGCACCTACAAGTACACTTTCAAATAATGATGTATGCTTGATTGACATGGGTGCTTCATTTCATATGACTCTTCATTAAAGATATAATAGAGCCAGTGTTTTCCTATGAGACAACTTGTCAGCTAAAATCAATGGCCATGGAAGGGTCTATCTATTGTTCAAAGATGGATGTATTAGAAATTAAGAACTCTTCGTGGGGTTCTACACATTCTAGATCTAGCTAGAAACTTAATATTTGTAAGTAAGATGAGTGATGCAAGCATAGATACTGTATTTGTAAAGGAAACACGCAAGATGGTTCAAGGAGCAATGTTGTTGATGAGAGGAGTTTGGATTGGAATTCTATACAAATTACTTGGAAGCAATACTAATCGTGGATGTAATAGTTTTGTTGCTATACCAAGGACGACGATGGCATTGTTACCCATGCAAGTGGGTAAACCCTAAGAGAATTTTTTCTCCTATTTGTTCGACTTGCCAACCAACAGCCCTGTGATGATCCACAGATAGCTAGCCTCAAAGGCCTTCCATCCATGCTCCATTCAGTGCTTTATTTCATCTATCTTACTCATTGCATGAGGGTGGGTCATCTATTATAAGGTACATTCACCAGTACGGATCACAGGTTGAATGGAATTCTAGTATGGATCTGAGGTTGAATTAGATCATGGACTACTTTTGGTTGTATTCTTGTTCTCATGCTTCACCTTGGTGGTTATCCTTTGCCCCTAGTACAATGTGACCTTCCTCGAGGCCTTTCTTTCCACTATCTAGGAGGGGCATGTGAAATTTCCACGAATGCAATAATTGGATATTATTCTCCTAACTTATGTAGTTTATTTGTCTTTTGTAAATCAACTTATGACAAATAATGAATAACTCACTACTGCAATTCTTCACAAAAATTAAATATTGGAACTGAGACATAATGTACACACACATAAAATTGGACACGAATATTTTTGGACAATCGTCCTTGGAAAAACCCCAATGTGGGGAAAACCAATGCAGGTAATGAGGGTTTTATTATTATTAATCTTCAACAATTTAGGAGTACAACGATCTACTTGCTTGATGATGGTAAAGCTCCGGCAAATTTATCTCCACTGGAAAAATAACTTGGAGATGCAAGAGTCTCCTTTGCAACTCAATCTGACCTCTCCCAGCTAACTCACACTTTTCCTGGCTACTCGCACTAGCTGCCAAAAATGTCGCACTACTGCTCTTGGATAATTCGCACGACCTCTGGAATCACTTTCCTACAAGTCTTACTGCCTCCAGCACCGCTCTTGGCTAACTCGCTCTGCCTTCAAGTGATAGATCCGGCGTTGGCTCACTGAAAGAAGCTCCTCTGCCACTCGCACTATCTAACTAGCTACTTGCACTAGTTGAATCGACCTCTCCCTCTGCAGATAAATTGGCCTCATTTCCTGTTACTGAGACACTAGAAAATATGTGCAAATTCTCTCTGGGATCCTCCTCCTAAATCTCTATTGAAAGCCCGCTACCGGTGTCTCCCTCTGCTTCAACTGCGCCCTTTTTGATTCACTACAACTAAGTAAGTCGAATTGCTTGAATGTATTCTCTTTTCTTCTCTAACCCAATCGACTTGCTCTTTGTAATCTTCTTTTGGACTGTCAACGACCATGATCACATCTCAATCAATGGCTAAAGATCATCTTGACTCCATCAAATCACTTTTCTAGAAGACTCTGGAGAAAAAATGATCTTCCTCAATTAATCTAATTTAATTAACGAGTTTTCATAGGTTAGACTTTAGGAAATATTTAATTATTGGTCAATTAATCTAATTGAGGTTTTTCTAAGGCGTTTCTTGCGAAACCTTTTCTAGGTTGTAGAGGTCTTGTGTTCATTAGCATCTTAGACACCATAGAGACTAGAACACGCGTTCATTGCTACCAAAAGTTAACACTCCCTCTTAGCGAGGCTCCCATCTTGTCCTTAAAGAAGACAAACTTTGCCTTACCGAAGGCCTGCGTGAGTATATCTACAACCTGCTGATCTATGAGAACATGCTATAGCCGAACTGACTCATGCTTGTGATACAATTGGTTGCCATAAATTAGCAAACCTCAGGTAAATATATTCGTTCACTTCTAATAGTTGATCTGACCTCCTTGAAGCTACTCGGCCCCTCCAAATCAATTCGACATGCCTCTAAGACCCTGAATCAACCTTTGCAATTGCGTACCAGCGGGTTAGTGCATCCTCTCTGGCAAACTCACATTGCTAGAAATAAATGCGACCTCCACTGGAAATCAAACTATCAAACTAGGAACTTCTTCTCCTTTGTAAATAGATATGGTTAGCAAAGTACCTGGTTGCCCCAGCATCTCCCTCTACCTTAGTTAACTCGCACTGCTAAAGAGACTACATCCTCCCTGGATGAAACTTGCACCGCTAGAAAATTGACCTCTCACTGCAGAAAAATCAATCTCCTAATTTCCCTAGAAATCTGTATGAAGAAAATCCTCCATCAACCATTGTCCACCATGCTATCACTGCAGGACTTTGATTCCTCATTGTTGATAACCTTATGTTTCCTCTACGTTACTGCTATCACTGCAATAGTGAGTCTCGATCTACTGATCAAGCCCTCCTTAGCTATGATCTAGATCTCCTTACTACTCCTTCCTTGGACCCTACCCCGATCTGGCATTGGGGTGTCATACTCCTCCTCCTCTTGAGGATACTGCTGCTATAAATGTGAATTCATCCTCCAGCAAGGAAGACAAATCCTCCATCTCTGCTAAAGCAATTGGATGCTTCCCCTTCTTGTCCTTCTTTTGATTAGAACACTAGCTGACATAGTGACCAAGTTCGCCACAACAAAACATTTGATCTCTGACAGGTCCTTCTTCTTTTCTCCTTTCGAATCTTACCCCATGCTAGGACCCTTCCTCGCTTTGCCTTTTCTTGCAAGAGCGACATTCTCTTGATCCTACACCTTCATTGCCTTGCCACTGTTGCTAGTAGTGCCCTCAACTAAGTTGAGCCTCAGCTCCTCGTGAGTGAAATCACTCCATAGGTGATCCTAATTTGGAATCTTTTCACACCTAGAAACCACCAAGACAAAAGTACGTCATTCCTTGGTAAACCCATTGAGCGTTATACACGCTAGCTTGTCATCAACCAGCCTTTCTACTACTGCAGGGAGTTCATCTCTAACAGATAGAATACTAGTGGGATATGTAGTTACATCCTCACCCTTATTCATCTTGATGGTTCTCATCCTTTCCTTGAGGATCATTTTTTTGTTCTCAAAAGGATCTTGGTACAATTTGACGATGGCATCCCACATCTCTTTCATTGTTCCCTTCTCTACGATGTGTGGAATGATATGATCCCTCACTCTATCGAGAATCATCCTCTTAGCTTTCGTGTTTTCCCTCCTATATTCATGAAACTGGATGGGATTTGTTGGCACAACAATAACTACTGTAGCAAACACGTTTAGACCATGCTCGTCCAATAGAAACAACATCCTAGCCTTCTAGATTCCACAATTGGAGGCTCCACCTAACCTGTATGATCTACCAATCTTGTTGCAGCCATCTCTGGAAAATTTGCAAACTCAAATACACTAGAGAAATTAATAAACTGGGTTATAAAACCTCATGTGCTTTCTCCTCCTTTGCCCTACGTTGATTCACTCCTGCAAAGCCCTTTTGCGGCAATCCCTTGTGCACTAGATTTGCTCTTTAGTACACTGATCTATATGATCTGCACCAACCTCGCTCCGATACCATGTGAAATTTCCACGAATACAGTAACTAGATATTATTCTCCTAACTTATGCAGTTTGTCTACAACAAATTAACTTATGACGAATAACGAATAACTCACTATTGCAATTCTTCACAAAAATTAAATATTGGAACTAAGAAACAACGCACATACACATAAAATTGGTCACCAATATTTTTGGACAATCATCCTTGGAAAAACCCCAATGTGGGGAAAACTAGTGTAACAGATCAAATTTTTATTATTATTAATCTTCAACAATTTAGCAGTACAATGATCTGCTTTCCTAATGATGGTAAAGCTCCGGAAAATTTATCTCCACTAGTAAAATTAACCTGGAGGTGCAAAAGTATCCTTTGCAACTCGATCTGGCCTCTCCCAGCCAACTCGCACTTCTCCTGGCTATTCGCACTAGTCGCCAGAAATGTGCACTACTGCTCCGGGAAAATTCGCACAACCTCTTAAATCACTTTCCTGCAAGTCGCACTGCCTCCAGCATTGCTCTTGGCTCACTCGCTCTACCTCTTGGTGATAGATCCGACATTGGCTCACTGAAACGAGCTCCTTTGTCGCTCGCACTATCTAACCGGCGACTCGCACTCGCTGAATCGACCTCTCTCTTTGCAGATAAATTGGCCTCTTTTCCTCTCATTGAGACACTAGAAAATCTATGGAAATCCTCATCGAAATCCTCCTCCCAAATCTCTGTTGAAACATCGTTGTCAGTGTCTTCCTCTGCTTCAACTGTGCCCTTGTTGAATCACTACAATTGGTTAAGTCGAACTGCTTGAATGTATTCTTTGTAGTCTTTTGTTAGACTCTCAACAGCCATGATTGTTTGTTTTTGGTAGCAATGGACATGTGTTCTAGTCTCTATGACGTCTAAGAGGCTAAGGAACAAGAGATCTTCAAAACCTAGAAAAGGTTTCGCAAGATAAGAATTGGAAACGACTTAATTAAATTAATTAGCCAACAATTAAAAAAAATTAAGTCTAACTTAGGAAAATTGGTTAATTAAAGGGAATTGAATAAGGAAACTTGATTTTTCTCTAAAGGCTTTGTTACTGCTCAAACTAGTAGGGAGTCCTAGAGGGGCACTTGCTAGGTCAAGAGCAACAATGAAGCTAAAGCCCACTGTCACCACAGCTAAAGCTTCCTACTCTTTATGGACTTTCACCGATGGGAGGAGACCCAATATATAGAGAATCACTTATAAAGGATCGACTAAGATTGGTATGAAGTGATCTCAGGGACCCTTTCGTAGGGGAGGCTCAAGAATGGGACTTGCTTGCTTCTTAAGCAAGGTACAAAGCTTTCCAAGAGAAGGGGATGAAGATTTAAGGGATATGTTTAGGGAGTGTGAATTGTAATGGAGCTTCCAAAACCCTAAATCCTTGTTCAACTTGGTTTCCCAAATGGTTTTTAAGGAGTTGACCTTTCAAAGGTATGGGACCAAGTGGACCTAGGTTAGGTCAAGAGGAAGGATTTTAGCAACCAATGATAAACTTGACCTAAACAAGGAGGAGAAAGGGACCAAAGAATTGATTTTCAGTTGAAGGTGCAACATGATCCCTATGAGGAACTAGTCTAGGAAATTTAGGGCAAAAATAAATCTCGAGGCTAGGGCTTAGGGTATCTAACAACCCCACTGTCAGAATTTTCTCAAATTTGGAGGCCCAGGAGAGACACCAGCACAGTTGAGACCAAGATATCAAAGTTTTTTCTATGCGTGGTTTGTCGGGAAAATGATGCCCTAGGAACCCTTATGGTAGACCAATGCCTAATTCTTTCGGGAGATTGGAGTCAAGAAGAATATGAAGATAGACTTCGTTTCTAGGTCAAGGAGGCCTTAAGGTCAACTTCGCTTGTCACTAGGGCAAAGGAGAGCGACCTTAAAAGCTTTTATACTTCGTTTTGCAAGGTGAAGTGGCTTATCAAAATAAATTCAACTATAGAATTATCCCTAGGAGAATTTGTTCAACATACATGGCCCATACATAGAGATATGCTATATAGAAACATAATTCCACAATTTAGCAGTAAATGCATGCAGCAACTAGCCCTACTATAGCGAAAATCTCATTATCAATGCATGTGACAAAGTAAAATATTAATAGCATTAAATTTGCACTTACATGTAAGAGAATATATCCAACCACCAATAGACTTGCCAATCATGAAGCTCCAAAATAAGAAAAGACAATACATACATCAAAATTCATCCATGCTCCAAAATTTCGCCACCAAAAAGGAATAGCGAAACTCTCAAGAGAGATACAAGTCCAAACCAAGTGATGATGAGAAATGAGCTCTCATCATTTGTATTTATATTATCCTAATGAGTTTGATTTACCTATTTGGGCCTACATTTGCCCCTAAAATAAAAATAATGTGCACATAACTAATTTTTGGTGACAAACCCACCAAACTAGCTCATAAACAAAATAACAAGCCTCTCAAGAGGTTGAATGATCAATAATACATGTCGTGGGGCTCTCTAAGAAGCCTAATGAAGTCGATAAGTGCCATAATGATGAATAAAACTTCCAAAAATGATGGATGAGGGGTTGGACCCTTGTTCTCCACATAATAAACCTGTGATGTTCCTAATGGATGTGAGGGCACAAAGGTGACCTCATGGGTCTCCAAGTAAGTCGAAGATGCATGTAGACCATCTGTAAGGGCTCAGATGACGGTGTAAGCAATGCCACATCAGCATACAAGTCTTGGGTTATCTGCCAAGTACATGGTACCACTGTGTGGACAACTAGGCAAAGGCGAATCAAGTGCATCTTCCTCTTCCTATAGCTGAATCTCGAGAAATCTCTGAGCATCTCTGGGGATCCATGGAGTGATGTCTATTGCTATGGAGACCCATGGCTTTCAACACACACCCTACATGTGCCAGTGTAGCCCTCTACAGGGTTAGGACCCCGTATAGGGAGACCAAACCCAAGATGGTGGACGACTTGCAATCTAAATTTTAGAATAATAGTTATATTATAATAGATAATTTTAACCCATTAAGTTAGTCATGGAAAGGACTATCTCATAAACATAAGGAAAAGAAAATGAGGGAGATTTCCAAAGAGGACCAAAAACTCAAATAGGAATTAAGGGGAAAGAAAACAGGTTAGTTAGAAGCTTCACTACAGGATAATTAGGGGAAGAGAAAGGAAATAGATAATTAATTCAAGTCATTAATAGAGGGGTGGAGGTAGGGGGGAGGTAGAGGGAAAAAACCATTTATGAGATAGTCCTTTTCATCACTAACTTAATGGATTACAATTATCTATTATAAGATAATTATTGTTCTAAAATTTAGATTTAAGTAGAAAGTTCAAGTTTACATTAGATAGCTTAACTAATAAATTTATATTAATAAGTTACCCAAACCATTAATAATGATAATAATAAGAATAATACTAATATTAAAATATTATAATATAATAATAATATATAATTTATGAAAAATAATTAATTCTATAATATTATTATTTTAGTTGTATTAAGGATAATATTAAATCCATATTATTACTAATATTTATAATCCCTAGATCTATTAATATACTAAACATAAATATGTTAACATTTTACTCATTATTATTATTAATAATCCCTAGATTTATTATTTTTAACTCAAATATGGTTAACAATTTACTTAAATAACAAACAATACCAACCAAAAAGTAATAAAATAATATTTGTATGTAGCATTTCATAAATTTATCATTCTAGACTTTAATGACATTCAGAACATTAAAAAATATATTGATAGTAAACACTAATACATTGAATAACTATTTATCTAATAATATTATTATACTTAAATAATTTGATTAAATATAATATTAGTCCTGGTCCCCATCCTTTGGACGAGTCCAATTAACTAGTCAAATCTAGCTATTTCATGGTCAATTATAGTCGTTGGAAGATTTGCTCTGCCTATTTAACATGCAGCCATGATCTCCCGACGATGAACTATACTCGTTGGTTCGAAACACATCAACAAATGTGTTATCATGTGATTTACGCCGAAATTTTTTTCTCATAAACTTAATATGGATCACAGAAGCCTCAATTCAACAAGTAGTAGGTATTGAGTCCTACTCCTGACTAGCAATGCCAATGACAAATAGAAATAGCAAATACAAAAAAACTACAAGGTAGTAGGTAGTGTGTAAAATCCTAAACCGGAATCCCTATTGCAGCAACTGATGATATTTCTCCTACTTGTTAGATTTACATGAACAAATTATGTGCAGTTTCCTACGACAAACATTGAAATACATACGCTGCAGCCTACACCATTTAAAATAATATGCCGAAACAAGAAACTGAACAAGAGAAAGATACAACACAAATGACACAATTATTTTTGGACAAATGTCCCTGGAAAAACCCAATGCAGGAAAATCGATGCAACAGATCTAAGAGTTTTTATTATTATGTAGAAATTATTTCTGAATACAATCTCTGGATGCCTTGTTGGCAACTCAGTACAAAGAATATCACTTGGCAGAAGAAACTAGTGAGATTACCTCACTCTACACTGCAAGTCTCGGCTGATCCAACAGCGGAACCAACGAGTCATCGGCTACTCCTGTGCTGCCCCTACACAGTGACTGTGTGGGCCTACATCAGCCTCTAAGGCACTGTATCACCTCTTTGTTGGATCGGTTTGCTCTCAGGAGCTAACTCCATCCCTCCCAGCTTAGAATGTCAACCTCCTCAGCAAATTTCGGACCTCTACGTGGAAGGCTTCTGCACTGCTTTGCATGGGACCTGCATGAGCCCTTCCTGGCTCTGCGTCACCCTCTCTAGGCACTGCATTGCCTCCTTTGTGTGTCTCTCTACCTCTTTGCTGAGTATTCTTGGCTTCGGAGAAGATCCTACAGCCAAAACTCCCTCTGCCCCTCTCTACATCATCACTACGTTGCCTCTAGCTTTAACAATTCGATCTGACTTATCAACTCTCTATGTGTCTTCCAAATGACCCTCAAGCCTCTTTAAATAATCTTCTCGTTGACATTCAACAGCCCAGATTACAAGTTAGTCAATGGCTAAGATCATTTATGCTTGATCTTTGTCTTCTTCTAGAAGTTACACCCACAATTAGATTAATACCCATTAATTATTTTAATTTCCTAAGTTATACTTAGCAACCCATTAAATATAATTAATTATTTTAATAAAACTGTCTCCAGGTTGAATTTCCAAAACGCTTTCTGGGTTCTTTGAAATACATGTGCCCAAGCCTCCCTACAAAATTTGAGACTTAGAGCTCATCCGATGCTACCAAAAATCAACAGGTAGCTCATCAATCATCATCATCAAAATTAGCATCACTGTCATTGTCAACGTTGCTCTCCTATGTTGCATCCTCCTCCTCTGTATCCAATGTAATCTCTGCATTTGCTGGTGTGGAGGCTAACCCATCAAGAGTATCACATTCATCAAAAGTGAGAGGCTTTAGCACTGGCTCATTAAGATCCAAGTTGGCTAATGCCAACTCAACACTAATGTTCAAACCCATATCATCAGGAAAGACATCCCACATCTTTGTCTTTCCCTTCAACCACTCATCCCTCTGCCTGTAAATAAGACGAAGGTTTTTGTGCATATACACCATTATCTCTACACAACACTACTCAACTCTGCTCTTCTTCACACTATACAAATTCCCATATGTTCTCCAATTCCTCTTGCAACAAGAGGATGAAGTAACCAAACAGAGGAGCCTCATGGCTAACTGTTGTAAAGGAGGGCTTGTTGCCTCATTAGTTGCCCACCAAGAATAAGGCTTCTTAGCCCCCTCGTCTCTAATCACATAATAACCTGCAAATCGCCCAGTGCCAATGGGAAACTCTACAAAAGCATTCTCCATCTCATCAAGGGGTGCTCTATCTTGAAATATCTGCCTCCATCTATCCTTCCTTCCATGTGAAATTTCACCATCCATGTGAGGAGGGAATCTACGAGAAGGTCCACCATTTAGCCACTCATGGTTGTAGTATTTTGGGTTCAATGTGTGAGCCAAACAATGCAAAGGTGTGTAATTTTTGTCCCATCTGCTGACAAAAATATCCTGAATGGTGGTGAAGAAGGCTTATGATGATGTCTCATACTCAGGGCACTCACTTTGTAAAGTAATGGTTGTTACAAACTCAATCATGGAATCCCATCCCTCATAAACCTTTCCTAGGATGGGTTGGTCTATATTTGTAAATAGTAGCAAAGTAATTATAGAGCCCATGATCTTAATAGTGAAATCTATCCTCTCCCATAAAGCATCATCTAACACTGTGTCCTTGACTCTTTCTGACGCTACATGATTTGTCTTTCTCCAAAAAGACAAAAACTATGAAATAATCATGGCCCCGAGAGCATTCTTGACCTCTCACAACCTTTTCAACATGATGAATGAAGAGGCAAACCGTGCATCTGCAACCTTCAACAATGATAGATGGATGTACTCCTTGTAGATTGCGAGGGCATTTTTATGATTTTATACAAAGTTGTGGATATGTCGTGCATCCTCAATAACACTTCCAATCCAAGGCACATCAAAAGCAATACTTTTATGTGCTAAATTCAAGCAATGGACAATGTGTCCAAAATACTCGTGGATATTTAACTTACACAATCATGCCAGCAGCCTTGCAAACAGGTGCATTCTCTGGACTCTGTAACGATTTGCACACAAGAATCAACACCTACATCTTCAATAACTTCAATGAACAACTCACCCATATATTGTACATCCTTGTATTGTCCAAGTGCATCCATTGATGTCAAGAAAACATGTCCATTCAAGGAAGACACCATGAAATTGATGAGTGGGTGGCCTATTGGATTTGTCCATCCATCAAAAACAATACTAACCCCGAATCTTGGCCATGTTGATTTAATAGGCTCAAACATTTTGTCCACCTCTTTCTTTGCCTTAGTCAGCAATGTCGTTCTATGCTTCTTTGACTTAGGAGGCACATACCCTAATGGAGCCCCTTATGTTATAGCTCAGCACATTTCAAGAAATAAAGGTGAGCATACAACATTAAAGGATATAAAGTTTAAATAGAAAAATAAGGCAATGGTGATATCAAGCTCTTCCTTTCTCTCTTTCTGAAAAATCTTTTCCATTGGACCAAGTGTCATCGCCTTTCTTTTTGATGTTTGACCTACACCACCACTAAAACTCTCAAATGGAAATTTGTCGTTGCTTTTCCTCAAGAATGGAAGGGGATCCTCATTCTTGTTTTTTTAGATGATGCAACCACCCTTGCCACACCAACATTGGCCTCTTTTTCCATGTCCTTCCTTTTAAGCTACAGACACATTTGCACATGCTCCAATTCCAGAACCTAGTAAGCCCAACAAATGAACTTTCACACGGAAATAAGTGCTCTTGAAATGATTGTTGCAATAGTTGCATGTCCAAGAAACATTGCCTCCTCCCTTCAACTTGTTGTCTAGCCCTTGATCTCTTGTGACATACTTCCACAAGGGATATTTACTTTCTTGAGCCTGTTGTCTTTTTAAATTTATTTTTCCCTCGACATTTGAAGTTGTTGTTGTAGCCCCACTTCTAACAGAAGGAACGCTTGTAGACCCTAGTGAAATTGGAACAAGAGGGGCATCACCAATGGGGTCATTCTTACCCTTCCTTTTCCCCTTCCCTACTGCCCTTGATTGAAACGTGAATGCTGTAAAAAAATAAAGAAAAAATGCACAAACATGTAAACAAAATGGAAAGGAAAAATGTTGTGTTTTGGAAAAGAAAGTGAATGAAGAAATATTTGGAAAAAAACAACAGAGATTGTGAAGGTTGTTGAGCCACAGGTTAAGGTGTTATTGTTGGTGGATGGGGAAAGATTGGCTATGGGCTTCATTTATGACGCTATGGATCAAGCAAAGGAGCAAATAAAGAGGGCATACAAGGATAGTGTGACTAAGTATGGGCCCATTTTGGAAATCATTGATGAAAGATGGAACAATCAACTCCATTGCCCTATACATGCAGCTAGGTATTTTTTTAACCCACGGTATCATTATAAAGCTCTGGAGGTTGGAGCTTTGAGTGGGGAGGTTAGAGATGGATTGATTGAACGCACTGATCGCATGATCCCATTGGAGTGTGATCCGCTGGAGATACACTGATAGGTCACAACTTTCAGCAAAGCCACAAGGAGCTTTGCCAAGAACCTAGCAAAGATTGCAAGGCAAGCAGATGAGCCAGGCAAACAAAAATTTCAATTTTTCAAATTCTTAATACTTATTTTGTTAAATTATTTATAATTTGAAAGTTGGATATAATTTGTTGAGCTAACGCATTACACTATTATGTTTTTTGCAGCACAATGGTGGGAGGCTTTTGGTAGTCATTGTCCTCAATTGCAAAACTTTGCAATTCTTATTTTGAGTCAAACTTGCAGTGCTACTGGGTGTAAGCGCAATTGGTCTGTCTTTGAGAGGATTCACACAAAGAAGAGAAACCGTTTGAACCAAAAACGGTTAAATGATCTCGTCTATGACCAATACAACCTCTGACTCAGACGCAACCAATTGTTGGACAAAAGACTTGATTCAGATCCCATTGTGTTGGAAGATATTGATCCAACATCAAATTGGGTAGCGGAGAGTCATCCAACAGAGTTTGATTCTGATGAGGATCTTGATTTGGATTTAAAGGCGGAGACATCACTTGAACAAAATGTTCAGTTGAATGCAGATCCACTTGTACCAGCCTCAGGCCCAGCCCCAAGTCCTCCAGTTGTAGGCGCTTCCTCAGCTCAACCACGAGGGAAGCGCATATCTCGTCTATTTCAGCGTGCAGCTATTGCACAGCCTGCTAGTACTAGCACTTCTACAGTTGCAGTTGGAGAAGATGATGAGGAGCCATGGGTTTCCCTGTTTGACTTTGATTCAGAGGTTGAGCCAGATGATGTTGGCTCCTCTAACAATAGCTAGTAGTACTGGTCAATGATGACTAGTGATGTTTAATAGTTTACTTCATTTCTAGCCTCCTTGGATATGTGTTTTTGTTTTGATCTCTATATCATCATTCATGTATGTATTGGACAGTGCACTGGGTGCCATTTTGATACAATGGATATATTCATGAGCCTACTTTGATCATATGTTGTCTCCTCTCTATATTCAAAAGCTTTGTGTTTGGAAACATGAATGAAAATCTTTAAAATTATGTTTTTTATAAATAAATAAAATTAATGTATTTTTTACAATGACCGAGTCATTGAAATCAAACCGGTTAAGTTGATACTGAGTCGGAGTCAACGCTGAACCTTGGCCGTTTCTGAACCGGAGTCGGAGTTTTAAAACATTGGTTAGTAAAGGGTGCATACCAATTCAGACAGTTTTACTAACCAATGTTTTAAAACTCGGACTCTTGTTCGGAAACAACCGAGGGTCAGCTCTGACTCCGACTCCGACTCTGTATCGACTCAGCTGGTTTGATTTCAATGACTCAGTCGTTGTAAAAAATACATTAATTTTTTTTATTATAAAAAAACATAATTTTAATAATTTTCATTCATGTTTCCAAACACAAAGCTTTTGAATATAGAGAGAAGACAAGATATGATCAAAGTAGGCTCATGAATATATCCATTATATCAAAATGGCACCTAGTGCACTGTCCAACACTATATAGCACATTGTTTGAGTGATATTATAATCATTAATTCTTATCATATTCAATAATAATTATTATTATCTGCAAGTGTTTTTCTATAACAGTGGTATCAGAGCCATGTTGTTCCTTACAGGTTCGGTCGAGTACGACTGCTACCAATCCCGCCGCTAATATTTCCACCCATTGTTTCCCTTAGTGAACTCTTGGTTTGTTTTATGTCATTCCATCCTTGAGCTAAGGGCAATCCTATTGAGAAATCCTCCCTAGTGGGTTTTTCACTTTGCAATTTACATTGATTGATCAAGAGACCACCCACCCTTAGATACTAGTCTCCCCTCCCCCCTCTTACCCACCACCTATGGGTAGTGTATATAGGAGAAAAACATTCTCCTCAATTGTCCTCAGCAGGCAGCCAACAACCCCTGGAGCCACTTGATAGCTCAATGTTCCATTGTCTCCGCCACCTGAGCTAGCCATGTGGTCCCTTAACCACTTGTCATGATTATATGTTTGAAGGTGGGCCTTCCGACCCTAAAGGTATGGCTTTTCATTGGTATAGTTGAGTAATTTTCCTTACTTGTCATGGGCACTTTTGGGCATGGATTGGTGGGGTGATTCAGCGGAAAGAGGGGGTTAGGTCTGTATTCTTCTCCTCTACCTGATTTCGTGGTTACGCTTGTATCCTAGTCCCATGGGACCTCCTTTATTGGCCATTAGCTTTAGGATTGGAACTACATGGGAAATCTTGATTTTGGTTGCATGTTCCAGCTTCTTGCTACCACCTGCAAACCTCCCCTTCCACTCATTTAGGCCCCATTCATCTCTTTCCCATCCGTGTCCACATGTGTCCACTGGGTCCACATAGGGTTAACCTCTCCCTCCTTGTCGACACCTTGGGTTGGGCCTGGAATGATGCCCCAAAGGTTGATGCAGCTAAAAAGAAAAGACAAAGCATAATTTGGCCACTCTCAACAAGAAATGTACCACAAGAAGCAAAATATGGTCGGGACATACAAATTTAGCACGTGGGCAAAAGTCAAACATGAGCTCTAACCCTTATCCATGGTCATCACCTTGGTTCCTATGGGCCCTAGATGAGTCGCCTCCATCAATAAGGAACCCGTGATTGTCCCAATCCCTGGTGAGCGATGAACTACCCCACCTTACGGGGGTAACCATTGCTACATATCACACATCATGCTCTCATCCCCTAGAGACTCAAGCAGTTATGAAGAAAAATCAGTCAAAGGCAAAAGGCATATGAAGAAGGGTGGAAAAACAAAGGTCGGGGTAACTCATGTACCACGATTTGCTCCTTCCTACACTCATATACCCAGGTGTGGACTTCCCTTATTGTAGCTACCCTTGTACCATGGCATGTGGTCTGGATGATTCCCCTAATCCCCATTCCACTCCATTACTATATCATTTACCACCTACCATTTGAGGGATGTACCAAGGGCATGTCACACCACTTTAAAGGTTGAAACCACCTAATAGGGTCCTTGAGTAACCCCCTTATTGAGCTTGGAGACACTAGTATATGCCAAAGCCCACTATGGAAGGGCATACCACCATAAAGTGCCCCATTGATTCCATGACTTGTAATCTCTTTTACTTGATTATTCTAATGATTTGTTGTATTGGAGGGCAAAGGGGACGCATTGGATCTTATGTAGGATTGCAAGTGGGTCTCCATTTGAGACTTAGTCTCGCTATATGGGGTCCTAACCCTCCAGAGGACCACATTGGCACTTGTAGGATGAGCGTTGAGAGCGATAAGCCTCCATTATATCAAATATTACTTCATGGATCCCCAACAAACGTTCATTGATTACTTGTGTTCCACCTTTTGGATGAGGATGATGCACTTAGTTCACCATGCCCAGTCGGCTCAACACTTGCACAAAACACTTGGCAGATGTTCCAGGGTCCATAAGGTCTCTCCCGTTGTAGAGGGAGGGCGTATGCCATCATTATAGCCCATGCAGGTGGTTTACAGACATTTTTTATCCATTTGGAGACCCATGAGGATGCCCTTGTGCCTCCAAACCCACTTGGGAGCACCACAGGTTCTTGCTTAGAAAGCAAGGGGCCAACCCCTTGTCCACTATGTTTGGAGTCCATTTCTACATCATGGCACCTCTTGGACTTCAGTAGGCCTCCTCAAAGGCCCACCTACTCACTTTGTTGATCATTCAACCCTCTTGAGAGAGTTATTCTTGTGTTGTTGAGCTAGGGCTTGTCACCAAAAGTATTGTTATTATACACATTATTTTATTCTAGGGGCATTATTAGTCCAAATTAGGTTATTCGAATCCCTTAGAGGATTGTATAAATAGAAGAGGCATTCTCTCTCAATCATCATCACTTGGATTGGGTTATTATCTCCTGTTTTAAGGCCTCCTTAATTGGGTGAACACTTTTGACTCCCTCTTTTTCTAGGCCCCCTAGGGCATCAATTATATCACAATCTAGCCTTCCAAACACTTAGATTTTTGGTCCACAATTGCGCCGAGATTTGCTCTAGAGGCCCTCCAAATTTGAAGCAAATCCAACAGTGGGATCTTGAGATATAGCAAGCTCTAACTCAAGGACCATTTTATTGCCCTAGTTTTCCCTTGGCTATTGTCCTCATTAGAATCATTGAAAGAAAACCTCAAAGAAAATGTGTCCTTTGATCCTCTTCTCCTCCCTAATTAGGTCAAGTCCCTCATTGGGTGATCAACTCCATACCCTTGACCTAATTTTGGGTTTGCTTGGTCCCGTGTGCTCCCACTTCTTATCAAAGCTAATCCTTCAAAGACTATTTAGAAACCAAGTTTCCACAAGGATTTTGAGGTCTAGGAATCTCCTTTGCAAGTCATACCTTCAAACCCTAGCCCCCTAAAATCCTCCTAGACCTTCCTAGAGAGCCTTTCACCTTTATTCCCAAGGAAGCAAGACGCATATTTTAGCCTCTCTTGTCAATAGGATTTTGGGATCAACTTTCATCCTATCATTGATATATTCATTATAGTGATCCTTATTATTCTAGGTCTCCTCCCATCAGTGAAAGTCTATAAAGAGCAAGGAGCCTTAGTTGACGTGACCATGGGCTATCGCTCCGTTTTTGCCCATTGACCTAGTAGTTTCTCTATAGGATCCCCTCTTAGGAACTCTGCTAGTTTGAGTAGTAACACCCCCCATAATCCATTATTCTAGGTAGCAGACTTTAGGGTCAATCCTTTTGATATCCTCTTGTCATCATATTCCCTTAACTCCAACACCCTTGAATATTGGCATTGATCTTCCCATCCCTTCACCAATATTTTATTTTTTCTATTAAACCCAACTTGATCACCAAGGTTATTCGTGATATCACCCTACTACTTATTGCTTATGCCCTAGCGATTTTTAGGGAATCCCCCCTCAAAGCTGGAGGAGAGCCATCTTAAAGAGGCAAAGGTAGGTCATTGAGATAGTAGTGGGTGACCTATCAAGGTTCCACTTGGATTGTACATTGTGGATTGGAACTTTCACCATTCTAATGTACAATTTGAGCAATAACACGACTAAAGGCTTAATAATCCAAAACTATATAGTGTAACCATTCTCTTCAAGTGTAGATTTGGTATGGATTGTTCATGAAAGGATTTAGACAATGTCAATTTTTATTGTAATTTCATTTAGCTCTCCCTCCCATTGGTTCTTAATTCCCTTTCAAGGGTCATGGTTTGTTCAAAGCATCTACTCAAAATTCCTAACTCACTCATGTTTCTAAGGATTTTAGTTAACAGTATGGTAGCTTGTTGATTTCGATAAACGTTCAATGCATATAAAAACAATTTTATGGTTTTACCACATTTGGTAGTTGAATATAAATTCTCTCCCTTTGGGGTGAAACCAGTGTTGCAGGGGAGCGCCTCCCCCCCCCTCGATCCCACTCCCAATCCACGCTTCGGGCGGGAGCAACTCATGAGCGGGTCGGGAGTGCACTCCCTAAAAAAAACGCTCCTTGCCTTTTCGGTGTCTTTTTCCTTTCTTGCAATTTTTTTTTGCAATGATGTTCGAAATGCAATTTTTTTCAAAGAAACAAATAAGTTTTGAGTGGGGCAGCTTAATGATCAAGCCTATGGCCCTAGTATTGATATGTGATTCATGGTAATGTTAAATTCTTAAAGTAAAAGTGACATTCTCCTTAATTTTCATTTTCATCCTTTTACTTAAATTT
>APFE030676017.1:1872-13148 GCA_000404065.3 Pinus taeda | reverse complement strand
AGAAGGATGACATGTCTAAAGTAAGATGCTTAATTTTCATGAGATGGGACATTATGCAACTAATTTCCCATTGAAGAAGTCCAAGAAGGGATCCTCAGAAGGATTGGAAGGTGAGGCATTAACCTTTAAGTTCGAAATGGACTTTACCCTCATCGCATGCATGGTGTCATTGAAGATGGGTTGTCTTTAGTATCTTGATAGTGGAGCCTCATTCCACATGACCGGTGATAAAAATTTATTCAGTGCCTTGGAGGTGAAATATCTCAAGATGCGCATAGAGATGGGTGACAATGGAAGGTATGGTGTTTTAGGAGTGGGCATGGTTGCTTTTCAGAGGGAGCATGGAGCTCCTATCACCTTGACAGATGTGAAGTATGTGCCTAGACTGAAGAAGAACATGGTATCAGTCATGATGTTGGAGGAAAAAGGCTACGATGTTGTCTTCAGTAAAGGAATGGCATTCATAAGACACATAGCCATAGGTCAGACCAAGAGGATAGGGATTTGGGTGAAGAATATCTATAAACTAGAGGTAGATGATTATGAAGCATTGAGTACAAAAGGAAAATTGGTGCAAAGCCAAGACATTGGCAGTTTGTGGCATAGTCAGTTAGCCCATTTGCATCATGGGGCTTTTAAGATAATGCAACAAATATCTCTAGGACTTCCAAAAGGTAAACTTGAGCAAGTTGATACAAGCAAAGGTTCTACCTTGGGAAAGTACACCAAGTCCTCCTTTCATGATTGAGACAGTCGAGCAGAGGCTATCTTAGAGTGAGTTCATACTGATCTGTGTGGACGACTATCAATGGAATCCACAGTGAATCAAAGGTATTATTTGATTTTCATTGATGACTATTCTCATAAATGTTGGATTTATTTCATGCAGAAGAAGGACCAAACCTTCACAAAGTTTTGTGAGTTTAAATCTTTGGTTGAGAAAGAGTCAAGGAAGAAGATCAAGGCCTTGAGAAGCGACAATTGTGGATAATATGTCTCTCAAGAGTTTAAGTACTTTTGTGCAGCGGAAGGAATTAAACGAGAGTTGATGGCACCTCATAACCCACAACAGAATGGGGTGGCGAAGAGGAATAACAAAACTATTGTAGCAGCAGCATGGGAAATGCTGCATGACCAAGGCCTACCAGTTCACTTGTGGGCTGAGGCATGCACCACAACTGTCTATTTGCAGAATAGAAGCTTGCGTCTCATACTTGGGATGAAGAAACCATAGGAATCCTTCTCCTATAAGAGACTAGATGTGGGTCACTTTAGGATCTTTGGCTCATCGGTATATAGCCATGTGACAAAGGATGCACAGAAGAATCTTGATCTGATGGCAGAGTTGGGGATATTTGTGGGGTACAATTAAAAGGCTTTTCATTCATGTGTATTACATATATAAGAGCCTAATGGAATGAGAATAGAAGAGTGTTTAAGCGGGCATCAAAGATGGAACCATTATAACATAAATAAGGATCTGAATTAATACACCTCACAACTATCGGTTGTACTTTCCTACCAGTCAGAGGACATTGGTTCACAGAGATCTCAAGTTTGATGAGCAGAAGGCCATGCAAGTTTCCCTTGAGAGGGAGCTCCAACTACAGGTTGTGGAGGAATTTTTGGTTCCTAAGGAGGAGGAGCCTCAGGCTGATGCGAAGTAGCTGCATGCAGAGGTTCCAAGAGTGGAGACATCCACTCAAGTAGAGTCTTCCAGAGATGGATGGAAGTGCACAAAAGAAACTGACATATTTTTGGAGGATGTGAGAGAGAATGTGGGACCACCATCTTCTCAGTGTAGATAGAGGAGGTCACCTAAGAGGTACACTAGATACATGGCCCTTGCTAGGGAATATGTTGAGACTGAGCCATCTTCCTTTGAGGAAGCAATGAAGCAACCAATTTGGGTTGATGCTATGGTGGAGAAGTATGACTCCATAGTTCGTAACAGTGTTTGGGACGTGGTTCCAAGACTGAAGAACAAGCCAGTTGTGAGTTCTCTTTGGATTTACAAGGTAAAGCAAGCTGCTAATGGTAGTGTGGAGAAGCATAAGGCAAGATTTGTTTCTCATGGATTTTCATAGGTCGAGGGGATTGATTATGATGAGACTTTTGCTCTTGCAGCAAGGTACTCATCTATTAGATATATGTTGGCACTATCAACACAGATGGGTTGGAAGATCCATTAGATGGATGTGAAGAATACATTCCTCAATGGCTAGACTAAGGAAGAGGTGTACATAGAGCAACCGGAATATTTTGAGACCTTCAATCGTGAGTCACATGTGTGTCGACTCAAGAGAGCATTGTATTGGTTGAAGCAAGCACCTTGTGCTTGGTACACTAGGATAGACAACTACTTCACTAGGTTGGGCTTCACAAAGAGTGAAGCGAATGCGAACCTATACCTCATCGTGGTGAAAGGCAAGCTATTGATCATCATACTTTATGTTGATGATCTCATATTGATTGGTGATGATCATTTTATTGTGCCTTGCAAGGAGGACCTTACAAGAGAATTTGAGATGAAAGACATGGGTCTCATGCATTACTTCCTTGGCATGGAAGTATGGAAGAAGGATGGGGAGTTGTTTGTGTCTCAGGGAAAGTATGCCAATTAGATACTCAAGAGATTCCACATGAAGAAGTGTAAGCCCATGTAGACTCTAGCAGGTAACTGGAGGAATGAGGATGCTACTTCAAGATAAGTGGTAGATGCTACTATGTACAGGCAGCTTGTGAGTTCACTAATGTACTTAATGAACACATGACCATACTTATGCTATGCAATGAACTAGCTGATTCAAGTGATGGTTCAACCTACCAAGATGTTTTGGAAGGTGGCAAAGCATGTATTGAGATACCTTAGAGGCACATCAGTATGGATTATGGTACAGATGGACAAAGGGAGTGAATATATAGGGCTTCACTGATGTAGATTGGGCATGGAGTCCATCAGATCGAAAGATCACATCAGGAGGGATTTTCAACCATGGGTCAGTGGCATTTTCTTGGTATAGCAGGAAACAGAGGTCAGTTGTACTCAGCTTGACAGAGGCAAAATACATTGCTACAAGTCAGGCAACATGTGAGGCCATCTGGATGTGAAAAATCCTAGTTGGTTTGTTTAATCAGAGGATGGGTCCAACTGTGATCTCTTGTGAAAATTAGAGTTGTATAAAACTCTCTAAGAAACTAGTATTTCATGATAGGTCCAAGCACATCGGCATCCAGTATCATCATCTCAGAGACTATGTAGCGAGGAGTATCATGTTGCTGCAGTATATTTTGACAGAGGAGCAAGATGCTGACATTTTGAAAAAGGCATTGTCGAAGTGTAAATTCGAGTTCCATATAGATAGGATTGGGGTGGAAGATAATCCCTTTCTTTTTGAGAGGGAGTGTTCAAATATGGAAACAAGAATATTCCAATTTAATTTTTCCTTGAATTAAATTGTGAATTAAAATTGAATTTATTCTTAACAACTACTTGGAAATAATTAATTAATTTATTTTCAATTAATTAGTTGGATAAATTCAAGTTAGAAGTCTTTATGAAGGCATGCAAAAGTTTTGCCTTAAATTAAGGAGATAAGATTGAGTTATATTTGAGTTGTAATTAGTTAACTCAGTTTACTGAGTTAATTCCAGTTAAATTAGTTCCAAATTGTTTGAGGAACTAATAGTGAGTTAATAGTTAGTTGATGCATGCATGCACTGAACTAGTGCTACTCCAGTTAATTGAAGATTCCCTCATCAGAAACTCACGCATGTCTATTATGAGAAATACCCAGTTGAGTTAAATGTCAAGGACACTGTACTATCAATTGCATGTGTTTTCTCATGGAGAAAACTCATGCATGCAGTCAAGGATAAATCCTTGAGGATTGTGCAGTTTTGAGGGAGATCATCCACTTGGTAAGAGGAGAATCATCCACAAGCAACAATGCAAGGAAATAGGCGTATGGAGGGCAAAGAAGAAGGCTGGAGAGAAGCCAAGATTTCCTGTGAACATCTGTGAGGATTGTACTGAGACCTGGCTAGATGTGAGAGCTAAGGATTAGTATAATTCCTATATATTTCCACTGTGTATGATAATAAAATAGTGTGGGGTTTTTAGCTGAGGCTTTCCCAAAAGTATT
Organism: Pinus taeda; assembly: GCA_000404065.3. Lineage (NCBI taxonomy): Eukaryota > Viridiplantae > Streptophyta > Pinopsida > Pinales > Pinaceae > Pinus > Pinus taeda. The sequence continues at coordinate 9,003 of APFE030676017.1, read as the reverse complement.
TTCATGTCTATTGTGTGATTGATTCTTCTTCTTCTAGTTATATTGTTCAACTCTGTCTTTAAGCTTCCACAAATTGATAGTAGAAGTAGATTATAGTATTCTTATTTGATTTATATTTCATTATTGGGTTAACCTACCATCATATTTTCTACAGTATGGACAAGATCCTCTACCATCAAATGATTCTAAGGTGTTTGGAGACTTTTTGAGAGGGGGAGAGCCTATAGCTTTCCAAGCATACTACGGGTTGAAGCACCCTCATCAATCACAATCCAATGAATTGTATTTCCTTTTATAAAGACTTAGATAGAATACACAATTTGATGGTGATGGCATGGAACATGATTTTTCAGGTCAAAAGTAATTAAACTCGAATCAGTAGGGTAAATTCCTGCTATAGAGGATAGTAATTATTTCTGCTACGATGAACAACTCTAGAGAACTTCCAAGGTAGACATCAATGAAGGCACTTGAGCTAAATATTCAACAATATTGTAATGTTGGGTAGCTCACACATTTGGATTGTAAGATTATTTCCAAAGGATACCCTTGGGAGGTAGTCAAATAATGGAGTCATTACTAGGTCTCTCAATATGAAGAGGACTAGAACTGGGTGGAGTAGAAGTACAAGGTGTATCAGTAACTTCCTTTTCCATAGTTTTTTTGGGAGGCGTCAGATAGTCTTTTGACCAAGTGGTGAGAGAAATGGGCACTATTCCACTCATATAAACCTAAGAACCTGAAGATGTATAAGATTTTGGTTGTTCTACCAATTGTGTCCGTTGTGATGGTAAAGGTTCTTTTAATAAAATCGGTATCCCTTGAGCGCCTTTTAACAAGCAACTACCTTCCACACAATGGGGATAGTCCTTGGCATAGTGATCTTCATCACAAATGAGGGAAGGATATTTGGGCTTATGTTTAGATGCATCATCAACAAATGACTTTGGAGGATCTTGTTCTGGGGTATTGGATTTTTCTTTTCCATTACCCTTATTTTTAACTTTGAAGCTTTTTCTATCACATTAGACTGAATGACATTAACCTCAGAGATTTTACCAGTATTTGGAGAGGGATTCGGAGGAGGATTGAATGTAGTATTCGAAATGGATATTTTCTTCAAAGAAGCTTTACTAGATGTTTGAGTCACTGACATAATAATACCATCAACAGGTAGTATGTCTGGAGGTTTGGAAGATGTTGGATCTGTAGATGGTCATGGAGCATCAGGCAAGAGATCATATAAGGTGCCAGATTGGGAATACACCAAATCTAAATATTGGGCATGGGAAATGGCTTTATCTTTGATTAAAAAACTTTCCATAGCTATGTCCTTGGATATTTTGTTGGAAAATTATTTGGTAAATCATTCAACTAGTAGTTCATTAGGTATATCAAACTTGATAAGGCGACGTCGATGTCTCCATTCATAGATATGATCAGAGATGTGGGTAGGAGTATTTTGTTTCAAAGATGTAAGTAGATGGGTACCAGTTTCCTAGTGAACTGGTAACTGGAAGTGAGTAAGGAAGGCCATTTCCAAAGAATTGAAGTCTTGCTAGGCACCTTGAGGCAACTCGATGATGTACCATTTTGTGGCAGCACCTGTCAAGGTTCGCTAGAAAAGAAGTAGAAAAGCAGACTCTTCAACCCAGGAATTAGATGAGCACCATAAATGGTAAGTCATAACATGGGCCCGACGGTCTTCTCCAAATTTTCCTTTGAATTTTGGACAATCACCAGGAATCTTAGTAGGAACCAGAGGCTAATATGGCAAATGAAGTATTGGATCATTAGTTTGTCTTGACACATCCGATAGTTGCAACGTTGCTAGAAATGGAAATTATGGATTGAAAGGCATGGGAGACCTTTGATAAGGCCCAGATTGTGGATTCCATCCTTGTTTGTATGGGTTATGTCCCCAAAGTGGCGAATTTTGACCATAAGGAGCTTGATATTTCCCCTACTAAGGAGTATTCTAACCATACAAAGGTGGATTTTTCCCCCACAAAGGTGGGTTTTCCCCCCACAAAGGTGGGTTTTAACCATAAGGTGGATAAATGTCTTGCGAAGCATATGGATTATAAGGTTTCTATTACAACTATTGACCCTAGTGGTAAAATTTTTGGCCTTGCTACTGCAAGGGCTGACCTTATGGCTATAAGGGTTGGCCTTGTTGATACAAGGGTTGGTTTTGCTACTGGTTGTCCTTGTTGCTACAACGGTTGTTCGTAAATACCTTGTTGTACATAAGGTCCTTATTATACATAAGGTTGTTATTGTTGGAAGTTCCTTGTGGAAGTTGTTGAGTTTTAGGTTAGTACTGATAAGTTCTAGTTTGAATTTCATCAGATGCCCCAAATGAGGGATTTGAACCAGGTTGCCTCTTAGGGCCTACTTGCTGAGTAAAAGGTGGATTTTGAGGCTGTTGTGATCCATATGGAGGGTATGGTTGTTGGTAGGGTATCTAGGCTAAAATAGGCTACTGATACAGAATTTTGCCTAATTCAGATGGAATTCATGATCCATTAGGATAAGGTACACTGCCAACATTTTGACTAGCTCTGCTAGTGTGAGTTTGAGATGCACTCACATAAGCTCCACCTGAAATAGGAGGTACATAAGGTGCAGGTGATTTTTTCCCCCCATGCAGTGAGATAGATCGTGGAACATATTGTCCACTTAATGGAGGACCTAAGGAACTTATAAGGATATTAAGAGCCCAAATTGTAATTGTCAGTTGTACAGGAACTGACGAAACTATAGTTGGTACAAGAATTTAAGAGGCCACGTTTGAAACAAATGTAGTAGAAGTAGGCATGGTACTCGATGACCAAATGGGATTGTGATAAAATGAAGACGCACTTGGAGTACCTAAAACAAATTGATCCAAAGAGCTATAACCAATAGGAAACAAAGGTTCACTACTTTCAGGCAGTGGCAGAGGTGAAACACTTCCCACATATAAATAACCTTTAGGTGGAAAGTCATATTCAAAATCATTGTCAACACCAGGAGTATGAGTGGCTAAGACTTTGGAGGACCTTGAGAAGAGGCTAGAAACTCACTTTCTGAAGCCATAGGTGGAAATAGTTGGCGAGGGGGAATCTGAGATGATTGTGGAGATAACTAGAAAGGAACATTAGGATTATCGTATGGACTATAAGGCTATTGAGGAGATATACCCAACGGTTAAAAAAGTGGATTCAAAGGGAGTAAAACAAACCTTTGTGGACTCTCAAGAGTTTTTGGATCTGATTCTTGAGATGATGAGTCTTGAGGTGGAGGACGAGAAACAAAGGTTTGAACACTCAGGATAATTCCAAGTTTAAGAGCTTGGGCTTCAAGTGACTATGAAATCTCAAGATGAACTCCTTGTGATGACCATTTAGTGTCATATGATGAAGGGTAAATGTAAGGTGAACCCGGCGTTTCAGCTACGATGACCTTTTCTCAAAAAATAATAAGGGGTGGTTGATTTGAGCCTACAATTAAAATTTACTAGTAATCAGGCAAAATGAGGCCAAGGATAACTGCATAGGTAAGTCATGTTATCGTGGGAAGTTAAATTTTAAAACTTAAAAACAAGAAATAAATAAAAAAGGGTGTACTGTGCAAGAGGCTTTACCAAGTATCTGTGAATTGTTATATACACCTTAGCCAAAACCAAGGACTTAACGTACAACGACTGATCTCCCTAAATGTTGTGTTTGATGTATCACATTTACAAGGCGACTAACTTGGTTTCCTATGGCTAAACGATAGAAACCTAGTGGGGTCTCCCTATATATACTCAATGGTACGGGGAGCACAATTGTGTGTTAGTTCTATCTAATGCATAACCATTCAGTGAGAGCGTTCCCATATACTTTCCATATTACACTGCCTCTAATACACCCAAGAGTACTGGAGAACCTCTGATATACTTCCATACTAGAAAGAGATTTCACCCCCAAGAAACAATGCAGGCAGTCAGCAACAACTGTTGGGTTTATATAAGCAGGAACACGTCTCTTGCCAAGACCTCTCAACGTTATTTTTAAGTTGCAAATGCTCCCTAGGTTCATTCAATAAATTTTAATGTTTTCCTTGAATTATGTTTCAATTTTGGGCTCAAACGATATCACCTGAATCCTAGAATGCAACTATATGAGAAAAAGGAAATCTTTCATTTCAATGAATTCTATATTAACGAGGGAAGAAGGTTCAATCAATTAATGCATCAAACAAGAAAATGCATCAAACAATATGCCTCTACTAATTTTTCCAAATGAAAAATGCAAGAGAAAAAAAAAAATTCTATTTCACTAACGAATATGCAATCTATTGAAAGAAAAAATGACGTTTATTTTACAAACATGCACTTTACCTATATGATTTTCTCTTTAATTTTCAAATTATCACATGCAAATAAGCTTCAACTAAAGCAAAAATGAAGAATTTCATTCAAAGTACTCCCAATGAAAACAAGGGATCAATCAAGGTAACTGGTGAGCTCCAGTATTGTAGCAATAATGCTACAACTCCTGGGGCTTCCTGTCTCTCATTTTATAAACCCGGTTGTTCGTACAAACTTGGAAGCGACGGTGCTATATGCACAAGTACTAGCTCTTGTCATAGCTGTCACTTGATCAGCTGGCACAAGTCCGCTAGGGCTCAAGCCAACTTCTATGGCTCACAGAAGAAGCTTTATCAATGATGGACGAAAGCTAGCTCAAAGAAGACTAGTCTACTTGACAAAAATGAACTGAAAGCAAATCCAAGCATGTAAACCTAGGAAACCCTAATTTAACTAGTCTAACCTCTATAATGCAATGCATGTGAATGAAACTTCTACCAATGCTGCTGATACCTCTAATAAGTGAAAATGCATGGATCTAAACTACTTGCATCATAAAAGACATGTTTTTGTACTTTTCATTAAGTAGGTGGAATGATTGTGATTTTGTGCTTATTAGGATTTGGTTGTGCAGATTGGATGGAGAAGGAAGGAAAGCGTGGGACAGGTTGGGGAGGCTAGGTGAGGTCCCTATGGACCCTTGGCGTCCATCCACAGAGGTTTTCCACGTTCAGAAGCTCGGCAACCGAGTGAATGACCTCCTACAGGATGTCTGCAGGGGATCCTACAGGATACTCAGGGGTTTCTATAGGATGTCTCTAAACTGCTACAAGATGATCTACCGTGAAGGATTAACGTGATGGATGAGTGATGGAATGATAAGAAGAGATATGCGAGGTAGGGATCAGGCTGGTGATGGCTCAGAAGTGGAAGGATGAGATGGGAAACGGTGTAGGGAGTATGTTGAAGTGAAGTCGATGAAAAGCCAAGGAATGAAGCTACGTGAGGAATGGGAGACTTTAGGAGAGGACAGAACGAAGTGAGGGTTGAGGGGATGTGGTTGCATGCGTGATCAAGATGGAGGTAATGGTGATGGAATGGGAAAGAGAGGAGTGTAAAGGAAACAAATGATTGTGACTGTCACCAAACCGAAGATACATCAACTTAAATTACTTATGCTAAGAATTCAATGAACAACAATCCAAAACACGAGGAGAAATGTGTATGAGGCTGTGATGAAAGTGTGTGTGCAGGTGTGACTAACAAGGAAGCATTTAATCAAGACCAAGACTGTATTGCAGCAATCATCAAGTAAAGTAATGCGTGTTTTTGGTGGCTAGTTATGGACTGCACCCCAATCTTCAAGAGAGATGGCAGTGAGCCTTAACAACCATTTTGCTGGAGCTCCAATTGATGGTATCTATCCTCTGCTACACTAAGCAAGTGGAAACAACTGTACCATAAGCAAAATCTATCCTACTCATGAGAAAACCAAATCATCAACCTGTTATTCGAATTGCATGTGTAAACGAAAACTTAAAGTGCTGGAAATGAAATGGAAACAACACTACAACAGAGGGGATCTATGGCTCTCAGGTTGGGCCCTAACCTGAGAGCTATAGTCTCCTAAGAAAACTCAGAAATAGATCACAAACTACCTTCTTTATTCATAAACTGATGTCATGCCAAATTGGCTTACAAAAAGGAACAAAACAGAAATGTGCTCCGAAACTACAATGATAATGCGAGAGTTTCAACAACCATCTAAGGCTAAGGCCTTCATACTTATACAAAAAAACGATGAACCACCGAGTGCCCTTGATTTTAGGGGCTCGGCTGTCCAACTAGAGTTTGACTGCGGATCCTGTAGGGCAGTCATAACTACTACTCTCGTAGAACAGTTTATGACTACTGTTCATGTAGGACAGCTGGCTACTTCTTGAGCTCGGAGGGGAGATGGATTGGAGCTCGGAGTTCTTGGTGGGAATCACGAGGAATGTCCCAAGACTGTGGACATCCTTCCACAAAATCAGCAGTGCCACCTTATTGTCTCCTTATCCCTTTTTCGTTGTCTCTTGCTCCCTTTTTAATGCCAAAACCTGGAATCACAATGCATTAGTCACGTAGATAAAGTGTCTAACCTTCCTCCTACAAACAACATGAATAAACTAAGAAATGCATGCATAAGCAAATAAAGATGAATGGTTGAGCAAGTAAAATAGGCCAAAATGAGCCCAAATTGTACCTAAATTGGGGCTCATCATCACCCCCCAGCTGAACCATTTGCTCATCCTTGAGCAACTCAATCCAAGTCGTCATCCTTCACGGCTCTCACTGCTTCGCTGGCATCCCAAGGATCAGTGGTAGTATCCTCCCTGCGGGTGTGAAATCCTGTTGTTCTATCTACCTCTGCCCATTGTTGACCATCATTTTCCTTTGATTTTCCTTCAGTCAGACCCAGTAGTGGTGGGCTGAGTTTAAGGCCAATCCAGTTGGCTTGGAGGCTTTGAACGGGTTTCTTGTAAAGGGCAACCCTTGCCAAAGCTTCCCTCATCCGGATGGGTGTATGGTATTCTCGGATTTGTAAGCTGACCTCATTCCAAGGTGGTATCAAACTAATCCTGTGTACTCCATTCTTATCTTCAGAGAATTCTTCGTCAGGTGGAAAGAATTCCTTCTTTGCTTGCTGGCTTTGTTTTCGTTCTTCTTTATCCCACGGAAGACCCATAGGAAGCTCAGTGATTCTACTGATAGACTGTGGGGGTATCTTGAGGCTCAGGCCTCTGAAATTG
>APFE030676014.1:0-19407 GCA_000404065.3 Pinus taeda | reverse complement strand
TATATATCTTTCCTTGTTGATTTCCTTTATGTGCAGGTACTTGGTGTTCAAGATGAATGTGTTGCTACTACTCTTGAGCTTCTTCTACCCTTGGATCTTCATGTTGGAAGCTTGCTTCAACACATGATTTTTATTATGTGGGATAGGTAGCTACATGATTTCCTACAGGATGTGCTATAGTTGCTTCTCCCTCAAAAGTTTTAATCATTTCCACTGCTGGGACTTGAGGATGATGACATGGATAGAGAGGAGGCCTAGAAGTGTGAATAATGAGAAATACACTCAGGTGCTGCCCTCCTCTGCTGTCTGTTTCATCTTTTCTCTGTGTTTTCTCTTCAAGACAATCAATGTTTTGAAAACTGATTGTTATTTATGATGGATGTAGGGGTGATTATGGTGGAGAGTGGTATGCTAATGAATTTGTGATGTAGGGTTTTTTATTTTTGGACATGGGAAGGTCATTTCCTGGCCCTAGGGTTACTCACCTTAGGATTCTGAAGGCACCATAATTCCTACAGGATCATTTTGTAGGTTTTTAGGGGATCTTATAGGTTTGCAGGGAATCCTTTAGGTTTAAACGGAATCGTGTAGAAAACATAATACCCTTGAAAATTAAGGCAAGTGAGTGAAGAAAAAGAAAGGAATGGTGGAATCATGAAGGATAATGGATGGGGAAATACAAATATGAGTGGAATAGGTCCCTCTTTTATTCTCCTTTTCTCTCAGATTGTCCTCCTACTGACCTGGAAACAATTTTTCATGATTTTTGTTTTCTCTTTTTCCTTTTCAATTTTTTTTTGAAAATAACTAGTGTTCCTCCAAGAGGTTTTCATTCTAGTTGCTTGCCCTCAACACCTCAAGAGAGGTTTTCACCTAGATATATTTTTGTTTCTGTTTTTCCTTTTTATTTTGGACACAATTGGGCAACTACCAGAGGTGTTCAACCTGATAGTGGGACTGAGGTGACTAATGGAGGCTTTCACCAGGGTCCTTATTTTTCATTTTTCTTTTCTCAGTGACTTGCTAAGGCAAGAGCTAAAACTTGCTCGACCACCATCACTATTTTATTGATATCATCAATGAACTCTTGCCTTGACAATGTTCTCTTGTAAATATTCGTTATGTGCCCATTAACATATAAAGGATTGGTCTCCGCATTTATGGTTCTCATTTGTACTAAACCATTAATAAGGCCTAATCACCTTCTTGAAATTATTTATCTTAGATGTTCCTATGGTGCTAGATATTCCTCTGAATTTGAGTTACCTCTATGTATCGGAGGGCATGTGTTTTGAGCTCATATAAGCCATTCAACTCGAGTAGTCTCTCTTTTTATGCATTGCTGAGATCTAGATTTAGTTGGGCTACCATCCTCCATGTGCTATACTCAAATTCAATGGACAATAGGGCCTTTTTCCTAGATACCAATTCCTAGGGTGTGAATTCAGTGGTGGTCTTCGAGGTGGTATTATAGGCTCACGTGGCTTTAATTACTTTATCTACCTAATATTTCATGTTGTTGCTAACCACTTTAGTCACAATACCCTCGAGCACTCTCTTGGTGACCTCCATTTGCTCATTAGCTTGTGGGTTATAGGGAGTGTAGGTTCTATGCTTGATCTTATGCTGGCTTAACACGTCTTCAATCATGTTGGAGGTAAAATTCTTTGATCAATGACGGGTTCTCTACGGTACCCAAATTTGTGAAATACATTCTCCCTTAAGGACTCAACCACCCTCTCCTATGTTGTTGCCTTAATTTCCTTAGTTTCATTGCACTTACCGAGATAGTTAGTACGCATAATGATATACTTTCTTTTCTTGGATGGAGCGTCAATAGTTCCAACAAAGTCCGTGCCCCACTTGTCAAATGGCTCAAAAATAATTTCATATTGCAAAGGAATTTCATCTCTTGGAGTACGCTTTCCCATCCTCGGCACCAATCACATTTCATGCAAAATCTATGCCAAAGCATTTAGGAGTACCCAAAATTTAGAAAGATGACTATAATGTTGTGTATCTCTCCAAACGACCGAGTTGTACTCCTGAAATTTTTGAGGGGTATGCACGACAATCCCTTTACTCAGGATTGCAGGAAAATTTCGTTGTAACAGATCTAGACAAGATGTTAGGGATCGAGTGATCATTTGAACCCATATCCATTGGGATGGGTACATAAGGATGCAAAGCTTAAGGTAAAAAATTAGTGTAAACTTACATTTGTTATGAGTGCTTATTTTATTGATGAGGTAGATCTGTATGCCGTTCCCCTTAATGTATGTGGATTTGTGTTTTGCAGTACACACATGTACATGTGTGATGCTATATTCATCACGAGAGCTAACTAGTACCATCTCATCAAGGATGAAATATCGTTCATCATCGACATGCGTAAATAAAAGTTAAAAGTTTCACTATAATTGGCAAAAAAGCCAATAAATTGATTAGTTCCATAAGGCATAGTTTGTAACATGAAAGTGTGGTATCTTGCTTGGGTAGGTACCTTGACTCTCTTGCCAAGACATATTCTTCATGAATCTACCTTTGAGTGGTTATAATGTTCATGAAGGAACTTTTTTCTGATAACAATTATTATAATAAGGAATTACTCACACGGTGAATCATTAATAGTGGAATTCATAAAACATTAAGTGAAAACCTTCAATTATTTTCACTATTGTTAGTTATTTGAGAGAGAATTCATACAACAATAAACATGAATAGAAATATAAGATATTCAAATACGGTAACTGAAAAACATACACACAAAATGACACAGGTATTTTTATGTGAAAATGAGTGTTAGAAAGCCACTAATATGTTTTTTTATTATGATGTAATTTCAGCACCCACTTAATTACATGAATTTTTTCACACGAGGCCCCAATACCCTTCAAATAGAAAGATACAACTTTCCAAGAGGCACCATCCTCTTATGAATGTAGGAAATTACCTTCTCTAGCCATTGTTCTTCCTTTCATATGATTTTCAAATTGAAAATAAAGGATAATACATTTAGACAAAAACAAAAACATATAATGGAGGCTTTCACCTCAGTCCTTATTTTTCATTTTTCTTTTCTCACTCACATGCTGAGGAAGGAGTTAAAACTTGTTCCACCACCATCAATATTTTATTGATACCATCAATGAAATCTTGCCTTGACAATGGTCTCTTGTAATTATTCGTTATGTGCCCATTAAGAAGTAAAGGGATGGTCTCTACATCTATGGTATTCATTTTCACTGAACCATTATCATGACATCTCTCTATGCCATAAGGCACTAACCATATTTTCCTTAAATTTCCCTTAAAGTATTTATATATAGAATCATATAATAAGGCCTAATCACCTTCTTCAAATTACTGATCTTTGATGTTCCTATCATGCTAGATATTCCTCTAAATTTGAGTTAAATTTATGTATAGGAGGGCCTGCATTTGAGCTCATCGAAGCCATTCAACTCGAGTAATCTCTCTTTCCTGCATTGTTGAGATCTAGATCTAGTTGGGCTGCCATCCTCAATGTGCTATACTCAAATCCAATGGACAATAGAGCCTTTTTCCTATAGACCAAATCTTAGGGTGTGAATCCAGTGGTGGTATTCTAGGTGGTATTACAAGCCGAGGTGGCTTTAACTACTTTATATACCCAATATTCCATGTTGTTGCTAACCACTTTGGTCACGATTCCCTCGAGCACTTTTTTGGTGACCTTACTTTGCTCATTAGCTTTTGGGTGATAGGGAGTGTAGGTTCTATGCTTGGCCTTATGCTCGCTTAGCAGGTCTTCAATCATGTTGGAGGTAAAATTCCTTGATCACCAATGAGTTCTCTAGGATACCCAAATTTGTGAAATACATTCTTCCTTAAGAACTCAACCACCCTCTCCTCTATTGCTGCCATAATTTCCTTAGTTTCAGTGCACTTACCCAGATAGTTAATGCACATAATGAAAATCTTATTTTTCTTGGATTGAGCGTCAATAAGTTCCAATAAAGTTCGTGCCCCACTTGTCAAATGGCTCAAAAATTATTTTAGGTTGCAAAGGAATTTCATCTCTTGCAGTACACTTTCCCATCCTTTGGCACCAATCACATTTGAGGAAAAATATATGCCAAAGCATTTAGGAGTACTTAGAATTCAGAAAGATGACTCTAATGTTGTGTATCTCTCTAAAGGACCAAGTTGTACTCCTCAAGTATTTGACGAGTATGCACCACAATGTCAATGAGCAAGTGATGTTGTTCAAGCCCAAAATGGTGGATGATACTTATGTATAGGCACAACACCTCGAGAACATAGGTCTGAAAAGAGTGCAATCTAGTGGATCAAAGAAAAAAGACAAGCAAGATGCTTATAAGGATGGGAAGAAGAAAAAAAAATGGGAAAGGATAAAAATATGGTAGCCATAACACTTGAGTGCAAAAATCCTAGTAACCACTACAACATTGATGGCGATACAGAGCAGAGGTTTTGGAAGTTGCAGTGAGAGCTAAACTCAAAGAACACAAAGAAAGATAATAAGAAGAAGAATATCATGACCATTAATTCACACAACCAAGTTGAAAAAAGCTTAGACATGGATGAGAAGATCACTTATACATTAGTTCACAAGGAGGTGAATCTGGGTATCCTTTAAGGACACGAAGAGAATGAAATGACCAAACTCTTCCATGTAAATATACAGGTAAACAACATGAAGATTGATGCTCTGTTTGACTCGGGATTGCAAGAAAATATCATTGCAGCAGATCTAGATAAGATGTTAGGGATGGAGTGATCATCCGAACCCATATCCATTGGGATGGGTACATAAGGATGCAAAGCTTAAGGTAAAAAATTAGTGTAAACTCACATTTGTTACCAGTGTTTATTTTATTGATGAGGTAGATCTATATGTGGTTCCCCTTGATATATGTGGAGTTGTGTTTTACAGTCCACACATGTACATGTGTGATGCCATATTCATGACGAGAGTTAACTAGTACCATCTCATCAAGGATGAAATATCGTTCATCATCAATGTGCATAAATGAAAGAAGAAAGTTTCACTCGTAAGTGGCTACCAAGCCAATAAATTGATTAGATGAAGCAAAAAGTATGTTTTATTGCCCTTCAGAGAAAATTAGTCTATAGATGAGTCAAAAAGAGGTAAGGCATGCTTAGAGGGGTGTACTAAGAAAAGGAAAATAACAATTGGGGGAGTTGTTATAGGAATACAAGGATGTGTTCGTAGAGCCTAAAGGGATACATCCTCAGAGAGAAGTGGAGCATGAGATCTAGCTATTTTCCGACTCCCCATTGCCAAATATTGGGTTGTACATGAAGTATGCTATAGAAAGAAGTGAGGTGAAGAAATAGTTGTAACAACTGTTGGAACAAGGTGTGTGGGTGACCCATCATCATTGTGCCAAAGAAGAATGGGACTTCACACATGTGTATAGATTATAGGGCATTGAATAAAATGATGCTCAATAAGAGATACCCCATGCCCTAGATAGACAATCTGCTACATGAATTGCAACAAACAAATTATTTCACTAAGCTAGAATCAAAGTCTTGATATCACCAGATTCTAGTCAAAGAAGAAGATACATGGAAGACCAGCTTCAAAAAGAGGCAAGGTTTGTATGAGTTGTTAGTTATGCCATTCATCCTCTATAATGCAATAACTAAATTTATGACATTAATGAATGATGTATTATGCCATTTTATAGATTCATTTGTTATTGTCTATTTGGATGATATAATGGTATATAGTCCTACATGGGAGGAGAATAATTCATAGTTGATGCAGGTGCTCGAAACATTGAAGAAGCACGAGCTGCTAGAAAATCTCAAGAAGTGTGAGTTTGCATAAGAATGCTTGATGTATTTGGGATTTGTGATTGGTGGAGGATAATTGAAGACTACAAATGGAATGGTTGGTGACTACAAATGTTACTAAGGTTATGAGTTTCATTGGAGCACCACAATACTTGGGGAGATTCATAGCGTTGTTTTCAGCACTATCAACACCACTCCATGCCATAAAAATAAGTGGCAAGAGTTTCTAGCAGGGAAAAGGGTACTAGAAGGGTTTTGATGAGTTAAGGAAGAAGATAAGTGAAGCACTATTTCTGGCATTACCAAACTTACAATGGCCCTTTGATCTCGATACATATTTGACTAGTTATGTTATGGGAGTTTTCTTGATGTAAGTAGGAAGGCCTATTTCTACCATTTTGAATTATTTCATCGACGAGTTCTTAACTACCCTACCTATGAGAAGGAGATCTATGCCATGGTGCAAGGTGTGAAGAAGTGGAAGAACTATCTAATAGGAAAGGAGATAATAATACACACATGTCACGAGTCGTTACAGTAACTTTAGGCCCATAATAAGCTACAACAGACAAGGCACTACAAGTGGAAGGGGTTTTGTAGCAATTTAATTTGGTGATTAAGTATAAGAAGGGTAACACAAACAAGTTGGAAAACATGTTTTCAAGGCCACCAAAATCAAATATTACAGCTTTAGGGACTCTTATGCACATGGATCCATTCACCGACAATGCATACACAGAGGAATACTTAGAAGATGATGGTTTAATAGGTCATGAGAGTACCAAACAACTCATCCATGTGATATTCTATAAATGAGACATGTTTTTAATGTCATACACTTTCGAATTAAATCTCATGGGTAGAGATCTCAAGACCTTTTGAACAATGATATATTTTTAAAAACTTCACACACTCCTCTAATCATATTGGTTACTTCATCAATTCGGAGAAAGTATTCTTCCACGCTTTCTTCTCTATGTATTTTTAATATTTCAAAACTCATTTTTAAGGTTTGATGTTTTTCCTTTCTAACTCTGTCATCTCCTTCATGACTTTGACTGAGATTGACCCATACTTCATTAGCAAACTTCCAGTACATAATTTTTATGAATTAAGACTCACTAGCACAAAGAGAATGAAAGTATTGGTTTTATCAAGATTTCCATATAGGTTTTTACCATCAACGTTATTGCGAGGGACAATAGTGACATCATAATCTACTAGAATAGAACTGTAAACATCTACTGTTAGGGACATAAGATAAGCTTCCAACTCAACTTTCAATAAGGCATAGTTTGTACCATGAAAGAGTGGTATCTTGCTTGGGTAGGTACCTTGACTCTCTTGCCTAGACATATTCTTCATGAATCTACTTTGAGTGGTTAGAATGTTTGTGAAGGAACTTTTCTCTAATAATAATTATTTTAATAAGGAATTACTCAGAGGAGGGGTGAATCATTAATAGTTTCATTCATAAAACATTAATTGCAAACCTTCAATTATTTTCACTATTGTTAGTTATTTGAGAGAGCATTTATACTACAATAAACATGAATTGAAATATAAGACATTCAAATACGTGAACTGAACAATATACAGACAAAATGACAAAGGTATTTTTATGTAAAAATGAGTGTGAGAAAGCCACTAATATGTTTTTTATTATGATATAATCTAAGCACCCACTTAATTGCAAGAATTGTTTGTGAGCACCCATTCACACGAGGCCCCAATACCCTTCAAATAGAAAGATACAACTCTCCAAGATACCAAGTCCTTTCATTCAGCTCGTTGAAGCTTGATCCTTGTTGCTCAAGTACCTGTACTCACCACCATATTCTTCACCCTATCTCTCTTACACACTCGAAATGTTGAACAATTAAAATCACACAAATTCTACTTTCATTTTCTTTAATTACTTAGCACATTATTGTTCCTCTGTAGCACCAGCAATGCATGGCTTGCCATACTATACTCAGACATGGGAGAAGAGTTAATGCAAAGAAAGGGTTGTGGATTGCTTTATATGTAGAGAATTAAGTCAGATTCAAGCTATTGAGTCAAATAGCTCCTCCATCAATAACTACATGTACTCACAACATGGTTCTTCCTTTTTTCTCTTCAAGGGGCATAGGAGAATAGGAGAATAATACCACAAACAGTCATTTTCATTTAACTCGTGACAGCCTTCAATGAAGGTCAGGGGTGACCAACAGTGTTTCACAATGGGCTACATTAAATTGCTTCTGTGCGTCTTGGTCCTTCACTACCTTGAATGAGTGCTCTGAGTAGCTGTATTTACTTCCATTCTTAATTCCCATATGTCAAGTCATTTATCTAAATCCTAAATGCATTCCATTACCACCACTATCAATTATGTGGATTTCGCCCTTTATCTCGCCTTAGATGTTTTAAGGTAATGGGTCGAGATGTTGTCAGCACTCACTAGGCCTTTAGGTGCCAAGCCCCTAAATTTTAGCCCCTTCATGGGCCAAGTTACTCTCTTAATGCATCTCCACCATTGATATCATTTCTACGAGAAATGAAAAAGGCTTGGCACTAAGGTCAGAGCTCATAAGCCCAACACTTTTATCTTGACACTGCTTTAAACTCGATAAAGAAATTATTTCAAGCTCCTCTTAGAGGGATTACATATCAGTTGGGGTCTACGATTTTATCATTGGAAATTAAGAGATGGTGAGAGGATGAGATGTTTGGAAGATGTGTCTTTTCCCTTACTTCCTAGCACATTCAATTTGCACACAATTAACAAACTTTCTGTCTCTTCAAAGTAGGCTTAGCAATCCCATGGGGTCCTCCTCGTGCATTTTCGGTCATAGTCCTCATATTATGGCTTAAGTGCTGATATTTGTTGCATCTCATCTCAATGCTAGTATGGGTGACATCAAATGCCAACATTCCAAGTGCCACCAAAGTTTCAGACAAGATCAATTGTCAAACATCCCTAGGATAGCTAGAAAGGATATGCAAATAAGAAGATAATGTATAAAGAATAAAAAGTGGGAGAACATGTATACATGCAAGTGAAACAAAAAAAAAATGCATTTAGATTAGGAACTTGTGCTATGTTGGTGCCAAGATTTTGTCAAAAATTAGAGATATAAAATGGAGTTGCCTTGGTGGCCTACCTCCTTGTGCTACCAAGCCATATGAAAGTGAATATAGTTTTAGATGTCTCTTTATTGAAAATGTATGTCCATGATAGTTTTCACCTCATTGATTAAAATTTTGTGCAAGTGGAACCAAGAGGAGAGTTGTAGGTTGAATTTCTTTCTTTCCTAATAACCATTCCATATGGTATATTATTGTTCATAAAATTTTATTTTTTCTTTCTTTCCTAACAACCATTCCTTATGATATATTCTTGTTCATATGGACTTATTAAAGCTTTTGGAGTTCTTGGTTTCAAATGGACAAATTTCCAGTATTTTGTCAATATAGGTGTCGTTTGTCTGTCTCTTCAGATATCTGAAATATGACGTGGTTTGTCTTTCTAGCCAGTTACTTTCATTCTTAATTAGTCTTTCTAAGTGCATTTGTTTACATCTTTATACAAAAGGGATGATGGGTAACTTGCTTATGTTCTGATATTTTTGTTGCTTCTGAATAATATAATACAACTCGGGAGTGCCTGGTACTATCGCATATCTCAAGGAAGTAAAAGAGACTTTCAAGGATAATAAAGAGAAATATGATGACTTCATTGAGGTCATGAAAGATTTCAAAGCCCAAAGGTCTATACTTCTTTTATATAAAGATTGGCATTATCCATCAATACGTGTTATTTTCTTTGGTCTCCATTAACTACAAATCTTAATATTGATGACAATTTTTCTCGCAACTCTGCAGAATTGATAAGGTTGATGTTGTAACTTGAGTAAAAAAATTATCTAAAGGCCACAATTCCCTTATTTTGGGTTTTAATATCTTTCTTCCTAAAGGTTATGAAATTATATTTCCTTTAGGGCAAGTTGACTTTCGCGAAGTAACCAGTTATGTTAATAAGATCAAGGTAATGTAGATGAGCAATTATGTTAATAAAATCAAGATAATGTAGATGAGGATGTATTAGTTCTTTGATATTTGAAAGCTATTTTATATTTACAACCCAATTTATTGTAACTAGATGTGTTTTTGAAATGTTGAACTTGTATATGAGGATTTGTTATAATATTCTTGTTTTGACATTATTGCTTTGGTTTACTGTTTTCAGACAAGGTTACAAAGAGATGAACAAGTATGCTTGAACTTTTAAATATACTAAACATGTGTAAATCTGGGAACAAATCAATAGATGAAGTATATAAAGAGGTACTTTCTAGTGTTTTGCAAATATGAGAACATAAATGTTAATTTCTTCTAATTCTTTTAAGCTATGTTATTCTATAATGAATTTAATTATATTTGTCTGTATGGAGGTGGAAACACTATTTTATGATCATCAAGATTTATTAGAAGAATTTAAGCTTTTTCCACCAAACTAGATAGGCTGAAACACTATTTTATGATCATCAAGATTTACTAGAATAATTTATACTTTTTCTACTAGATGAGAGATTTATTAGAAGAATTTTCACTTTTACTACCAAATGAGATAGGTGGAAATACTATTTTATGATCACCAAGATTTACTAGAAGAATTTATAACTTTTCTACTAGATGAGACAGCTCCAACTCCCATTTCCAATGTGCATTTCTAGTAATTTCTATTGGGTATTTACAGAAAGAAATTGTGGTGAAGGCCTCTTATCTAATCACTATGCTATATGTTAAAAGAACCAGTGACTATGCTTTATCAATGTAGTTGTAAAAAGTACAAAATTAGACAACCCATTGAAAGTTTCTTCCATTTTATATTAACATATAGTTATGAATGCTGTCATATTATTGATTGCAAATTCCTAAAGCTATGCTCATTTGTCAATAAATATTTTATTATTTAGTCAAAGTGGGTCAATATATTACAGACTCAATTCTATTCCATGTGAAAAGATTAGTAATCTTTTTCGTGCTTTTAAAAATAACCATGGTCAATTTCACAATTAGAGTTATTTTTGAGAAGACAAAAATCAATAGTAATTTGTAGGAAAAGTTGAATTCAACAAAATAAGGCAGTGAAATGAAAATTGTTTGCCCTTACTTATATTGCTGCTTGCAATATAGCATTTTAGTTTGTTTGTTTTGTTATTGCTTTGAAGCATATCCATGTTGAAATCTCTACAATGAATATTGTTAAATATAAGGGTATATTACATAATGTTAGCATTTTAGTTTGTTTGTTTTTCTAATGCTTTGAAGCATAACCATGTTGAAATTTCTACAATCAATATTGTTAAATTTGAAGGTGTATTAAAAAATGTGGAACGAAATTTGTAACCGTCTCCTTTTTCTTCCATTAATAACTCAATTATTCTCACATATTTGACTATTTCCTATGGGGACTAGAAAAACCAATAGCTTTATTATAAAAATATTCCAAGATTTCATTTATACTGCTAAAAAATAATAGTTTCTATTTCAAGTCAACAAAACAAACAATAGATGATAGTGTAAGCTGTGAGAGTGTTAGAGTGACATAAGGTACAAGGGTGTTGGTGATATTTTGTTGGTTGGTGATTCAAAGAGAATTAAACATTACTCATGAACTAGTTTCCCCCCTTTGATAGTAACATCAATTTCATATTTAGGTAGGTTTGATTGGGGATTTTCTCCATCCGTTTTCGGAATTTTTGAATTGTGCCACAAAATCTCAATGAGAGTTCTAATAAATTATGCAACACATTATTACATTCACAAATGGGTCTATATTCTTAGCTATATTACCAAAACCATCTCACTATGAACTATATGTAAGAAGGAATCATGGTATGGATAACACGTTGGTGGAATGGGTTTCTTGAATACAATTATAAATTGACCAAGCTACAAAATTTACTATGTTCATATAGAAAATAAATGATAATAGGGAATTAATGGTTATCTAATGCAAATGGTTATGTTTTTTCTCACGGTGATGACTCTTTTTTCCAACCCCACTTGTAGTGTGTACGGAACAATCCTACCTCATGTTGAGATATTGTTTAACCAACTTCTCTCTCCTTTGGATTGTATCTTCTCTACATGTTCTAGAAATAAATGAAAGCACACACACACACACATATAATATGAAAGGAACTAAATGATGATGTTGCAATGAAGAAGTTGAGTTAAGAATAGTCTTGGCTCCTTTTACATGAGCAGTCATCATACTTTTATCCCCTTCTTCCTAAGTACTCTTAATTAATGTATATTTAATTTTTATACATAATATTTCTCTTCCCTCAAGAAAATATTTTTCTTAAAATCATAGGTAACCATGGATGTTGTTGACTAAAATGTTCACCTGTAATGGATTAATAAAAAATAATTCTCTAACACAATAAGCAAATTAAATTGAGGATTTCTTACATGGAAAATTGAACCCCTCTCTAGGAATAAAATAGTAACTCTATAATTAAGGGAATCTAACTCTCCCTCACTAATGCAATGTATGGAAAGGGCATACGTAATTCTCATTAAATGCAATTGTAACTCCCTCATTCAATTATATTTGTAACTCTCACCAAATATTCTCTCATCTCTAAGTGTAACTCTCACTCACCCTAATTTGAATTGTAACTCCTTAAGATAAGCCTACCTTTTGTTGGCATTATGATTCTGGTATGGCTCTATGATACAGGTGTTGGACTTGATGGCAACTCACTCAAGTGGCAATGGTCTGTTTAGGCTCTCAAAATGATGGAAATTAAGAGGCTCGCAGGTGAATGGTTCAAAAGGTACGGACCCGTAGGTTCACCATGCAGGAGGTGCGGTCATACCCGCAGGTTATCCGTTCAGAAGGTGTGGACCCTAGTGCACACACTTCAAGGCCATCTGAATGTTCCTTGCTCTCTCAAGCTTTCAAAGGTTCAAAGTATTTCAAATGGATGTGAAGTCAGCCTTTCTAAATGGAGACTTAGAAGAAGAAGTATACATTGAGCATCCAGATGGTTTCATTCTTGGAAATGATCCAAGTCTTGTATGCAGACTCAAAAAGGCACTTTTTGGTCTCAAACAAGCTCCAAGGGCTTGGTACTATCGTTTCGACAAATATCTCCATCAACAAGGTTTTTCAAAAGGATCAGCATATAGCAATCTTTGTATAAAAGTTGAAAATGACAAATTGCTAATACTTGTTGTGTATGTAGATGACATTATCTTTGGCAGCAATGAAGAAGCTATGAGTCAAAGCTTTGCCTTGGTGATTCATAAAGAATTCGAAATGTCCTTGCTTGAAGAACTGACATACCTTCTTGGTGTACAAATCCAACAAAATGAAGGAGGGATCTTCTTGTCTCAAACGAAATATCTCAAGAAGATTTTGAAGAAATGTGGCATGGAAGATGCAAAACCAGTATGTACACCCCAACCTCAGTACAAATGACAAATCAGCAGCAGTGCATCAACCAACATACAGATCTATGATTGGAATTCTACTTTATTTGACAGGTACCAGACCAGACATCATGCATGCAGTGGGAATAGTTGAAAGATTTCAGGCAAATCCAAAGGAAACCCATCTTCAGGAAGTGAAGAGAATTTTCAAATATCTTTAAGGGACTCAAAATTATGCCTTATGGTATCCTAGGGATATTGATCTCACACTTCATGCTTATACAGATGCAGATTGTGGCGGAAGCATGGATGACAGGAAGAGCACAAGTGGTGGTGCATTCTTTATGGGTTCCAGATTAGTATCTTGGTTTAGCAAGAAACAGAGTTCGATTTCCTTGTCTACAACTGAAGCAGAATATGTTGTTGCTACATCTTGCTGCACTCAACTCCTTTGGATGATGCAGACCTTGCAGGATTTTCAAGTCACTTGTACACCACCTATCTCCATCTTATGTGATAATACAAGTGCAATCAGCATTTCAAAGAACCCAGTCATGCATTCAAAGACTGAGCACATACCGATCAAGTATCATTTTCTCTCGGAACAAGTGCTTGAACAAAAGGTCAAGTTGGAGTATGTTCCTTCTAAGGAACAAGTTGCTGATATACTCACCAAACCACTGCCGAGGGAAACCTTTGAATACCTCAGGCAAAAGCTGGGGGTTGTTGATGCATCATCTTGTTGTTGAATCTCTTCTGAGTGTTGGTTGTATGCAAGGTTCATCAGGGTATATGCGTACATGTGCTGGTTTGCGGATTGGTCAAAGATCGAATGGTACACGTTTAGGGGGAGCATATAATGCATTGTTGGCATTATGGTAGCACAGAAGGAGAACATGGATGTTGATCTAAACATGGTTGCAATATGTCTCTATCTCCTTCATGGTCGTTTATGGTGTTTGGTGGATTATGATTCTTCTTTGCAGATCTAGTTTATAGTCAGGGGGAGAATGTTCTTAGGGGGAGCATAACCGTTTGCCCTTGATGTGAAAGGGGGAGAATGAAGTTGAGGATCTTGAGGTTGCCATCAAGTCCAAAGGGGGAGATTGTTGCATTATGATTTTGGTATGGCTCTATGATACAGGTGTTGTACTTGATGGAAACTCACTCAAGTGGCAATGGTCTGTTCAAGCTCTCAAAATGATGGAAATTAAGAGGCTCGCAGGTGAATGGTTCAAAAGGTGCGGACCCGCAAGTTTAACATGCAGGAGGTGCGGTCATACCCGCAGGTATCCTTTCAAAAGATGTGGACCCCAGTGCACATACTTCAAGGCAATGAAGCGCGCTCACGTGGGATTTCTTATGTTTGGCTCGTGGTATTTAGCCCGTGGTATAGCATCTATTTTAGCCTGGGTTTTGATCCCCTGTATTTGTCATTGATGGTTTTGTCCCATGGTGTGATTAAGGGCTTGTCTATAAATAGGGAAGGAGATCACTTGGTTTTTGGCATCTTTCATTTGAATATCTTAAAGATCTAAAATTTTGGGTGATTGATTTTAAAAGCTAGATCTAACTCAAGGAGATAACTTAACTTAATGTGAATCTATTGGCATGTCGTGATCTCTCGGGTGCATGATCAGATCTGTGGATCTAACTGATTGTGGCGCATTGGTGTACTGAAAAATCTGGCCCTAATCAAAAGTCTGCACGTGATCCGAAGGCGCAGTGCATGGGTACACAACGTAGTCAAAGGCGAAGTGCGTGGGTACGTAGTGCGGGGTACGCAGTACAAGAGAAGGAACAGTGCGGGGCGTACGTAGCACAGTCAAGTGTGAAGTGTGAGGTACGCAGGCTTGAAGAAGGCACAATGCGGGTATATGCAGTAAGTCAGAAGTGAAGGTGCGGATCTGAAGAAAAGTTCGCAGAGCAGAAGAACAACCAGTGCAAATCTACGTAGTTCTGTCTCAGAAGAGCTGCGGACATACGCAGGCCCCTGTTGGTGAATTTGTGGTCTTATTTTGAAACAATTGTTGATTGTCCTTTATCTATTCTGGCAGAGTGCTTGGGTTAGATTTTTGGTATTCTTTTCTGTTTTCAGCATTCTGAAGAGTGGGTAATTCATTGGTTTATTACACAAGGAGATTGGATGATTTTCATGTACTTGATGATTATTTGATGTTCATGGATCTAGTTTGAAAATTAATGAAACATGGTCCTTAAAAGAGCAAAGGGGGTTGTAGCTCCCTTCCAGGAGAAACTAGAAAATCAGAGAGAGTTGTAGCTCTCTGCAGGTTATAGCCTGTGTACTCGTAAACGACTGCACCTGTACAAGATCATTATAAAAGGAGTTTCTAATTGAAAGAAGATAGAGACATATTGTAGTAAGTGGTTTTCACCCACATTAGGTTTCCACCTTATATCTGGTGTTCTTTTGTGTGACTATCTGTTTTTCTTGTTCATGCTGATTATTTTATGGTACTAACATACAAAGAATAATTCAAAGTATAAATAAAGAAGATATCTTGAAAAGAGTTTGATAATACTGATTCACCCCCCCTCTCAGTATTATTTCCAACAATTGGTATCAGAGTAGGTCCTTCTGAAGGAGCTTGATCACTTGAAGGAAGATCCATCATCATGAGAAACTATGAGAGGGAAGCATCAATGAGGCCACCTATTTTTGATGGGACACACTTCGTATATTGGAAGGTAAGAGTTATTGCCTATCTTCAATCTTTGGGTACAGAAGTTTGGGACATCATAGAAACAGGATATACTTTTCCATCAACTACTCCTACAGATCGAGCAGAGAAAAAGAAATATGAAACAAATGCAAGGGCAGTCAATACTCTTCTAGGATACCTATCTCAATCAGAATTTGTGAAGGTTATGCAGTATAAATCCACAAAAGAAATATGGGACAAGATTGTTCTGAGATATGAAGGTGATGATCAGGGAAAACATGCAAAACTTCAAATGCTCAGGATTCAGTATGAAAATCTCAATATGTATAATGATGAAAGTCTGGCTAACTATTTTCTCCATGTAGATGAGATTGTTAATTGTATGAAAAATATGGGTGAAGAAATAAAAGAAGTTGTTGTGGTTGAAAAAGTTCTAAGATCTTTGTCACCTAGGTTTGAATCTAAAGTTTCTGGTATAGAAGAAAAGGAAAATCTTCAACATCTTAAAATGTCACAACTGCATGGAATTCTAACTGCTTATGAAATGAGGAAAGGAGGTCCATCTGACAGGAGAGAAGTTGCCTTCAAGGCTTCAGGCAAAGGAGAGCACTATGAATCAGGCAAAGAAGAAGAATCAAATTTTTTCAAAAATCTTCAACGAGGTAGTAAACAGTTCAGAGGTAAGTTTCCCTTCAAATGCTTTGCTTCTGGAAGAGTAGGTCACTATGCTACCAAATGTCCTCATAAGGATAAGATCGACAAGGGAAAGGAACCTATTAGATGGAACAAGAAACAAAATGCAAATAAGAAGAGCTACTACACTCATGACGACAGTGACGGTCTATCAAATAGTGATGAAGATGAATGAGGTAATGACTATAAACCTTTGATGGCATTTGAAGATGATGATTACATGGATGCACAGTGCGGGTCTACACAGTAAGTTAGAAGTGAAGGTGCGGATCTGAAGAGAAGCTCACAGAGTAGAAGAACAACCAGCGCGGATCTGCGCAGTTCTGTCTCAGAAGAGCTACGGACATACACAAGCCCCTGTTGGGGAAGTTGTGGTATTATTTTGAAACAATTGTTGATTGTCTTTTATCTATTACAATAGAGTTCTGGGGTTAGATTTCTGGTATTCTTTTCCATTTACAACATTCTGAAGAGTGGGTAATTCATTGGTTTATTGTACAAGTATATTGGGTGATTTTCATGTACTTGATGATTATTTGATGTTCAAGGATCTATTCTGAAAATTAATGAAACATGGTCCTTAAAAGAGCAAAGGGGGTTGTATCTCCCTTCAAAGAGAAACTGGAAAACGAGAGAGAGTTGTAGCTCTTTGCAGGTTGCAGCCTGCGTACTGGTAAAGGACTGCACCAGTACAAGATATCATTGTAAAAGAAGTTTCTAATTGAAAGAAGATAGAGACATATTGCAGCAGGTGGTTTTCACCCACATTGGGTTTCCACCTTATATCTGGTGTTCTTTGGTGCGACTATCTGTTTTTCTTGTTCATGCTGATTATTTTATGGTACTAACATACAAAGAATAATTCAAAGTATAAATAAAGAAGATATATTGAAAATAATTTGATAATACTCATTCACCCCCCCTCTGAGTATTTATTTCCAACATCTTTCTCTTTATTGTTGGATGAGTTCCACTTCTCCTCAAGTAACTCCTCCCTCAGGGAATTTGATTTTCCTATTATTGGGTAAAGGAATAAATACATTTTGTAACTCCTCTGCTTCTCATCTATTTAATAAAGGAAAAAGTGAGAATTGAGAGTAGCATGTTCATTATGAATAAGAAAGATCTTTTAGTGTGGACTACAATGATGGAGGAGGAAGAGAATGTGTGGACCACATGATATATAAGAGAAGGAGAAGATATTCAAGTAAAAGGAATGTCCACTTAAACATCAACTAGATGAGACATTGGTGACTTTATGCATTCTTATTCTCTATCTACTCTACTCAAAAATTGAAGAAATATAATAGAAGAAGAATTGTTCAGGTTTTCCCCCTTAGGGGTTTTTCGCGGTCATTGGAAGAAAATATAATTGTGTCATATTTGTTCTTGGTTCTCTACATATGATCCTTAACTTTATGTTCTATATATAATCATTGATCTCAAACGTTTTGAAGAAGAAATCCACATTTTATGTAATTGTAACATTGAGCATTCAATTTTCTCGGAAGCACATTTAGTTATTTGCAAATTACATTCAAATCAATGTAAAGTACATTCTATTATATTTAGATTTTTGAAAAGTAAATTTACTTCTATTCAGTTTTCTGCAAAGTATGTTCAACTTTTTGCATAGGACTTTGATGTTTTTGCACAGAGCTTTCATATTTTAAAATAGTATATAGCATAATGAGTAAAGTATGTTTGTCCCAATACAACACCTATGGTTGTATTTGAAGCATTATTAGAAATATCAAGTGGATGGGACCAATTTTTCCCTCTTGAAATTGGTGTCTCAAAATTTATGTTTCAACAATTCAAAAGCTTTTTAACAAATATAATTCCAATGAAATTCACAACTTTAGTGAGTAATTTGAAAAGTGGTGAAACAATATTCGTGAAGTTTTTTTTATAAAACTTCTTTATTAACTCATGAATCTAAGAAAACTTCTAACATCTCTTTAACATGTTGCTACTAAAATTTTAGAGATAACCTCAACCTTTAATGAATCTACGTTGATTCTAACACCCGAACAATTCGTTTGCTAAAACTCAGAATGATTTTTTAACGACATAATGAAATATTAACTTCCTTACATATATTAAGGGAATTTTGCAAATTCTCCTTATCCCCTACAAAATTATTTCGATAAAGAGTAAAATCATCCATATAAGCTTCTGCAAAATCATCGATCAAGCGAGAAAAGATACCTAATATTGCTCTATGAAGTGTAATAGGGGAATTATGCAAAACAAAAGGGCATTCCATGTAAGCATACATACCCTATGGACATGTAAAACTTATCTTATATTCGTCTTCTTATGCAAGTTGAATGTGATTATATGTGCTGAGTCCATCAAGAAAAGAGAAATACTTCTTCCCTTCTAATTTAATACTTGATCATTAAATGGTAATGAGAAATGATCTTTAGAGTTACTTTATTTAATTATCCATAATCTATGCATACTCTCCACTTTTAAGAAAAACTCTCCACTTTTAAGTTTTCTTAGGCACACTAAGTAATGGTGAAACCCACTGGATATCTCAAATTAGGTAAATAAAATTCACATTGAGAAATTTTTGTAACTCATCCTTAACAATCTCCCTCATATTATGATTCATCATTCCTTGAGGTTGTCCTACAAGTTTGACACTGTCTTGTATGTAAATTTTACACATACATCTATTTGAATTAATTCCTTTCATGTCAATATATTCCCATGCAAATATGGAGGAATGTTTTTGTAGCATATTTATTAACTATTT